>JH598306.1:243187-288633 GCA_000173235.2 Hyaloperonospora arabidopsidis Emoy2
GGTGGATTCTCTCAACGTAGTTGGGCTCATAACCTGTTCAAATGCTGCAGAGCGACTGAGGTGAAGGTACTGTTGCTGAAGTGGTCAAAGCAAAAGTGAGTTGTATTCGTGCGGCTCCGTGTGCTTGGAGCTATTGGCTGTGAGCCACTCATTCTTCTGTCCTACCCTCCTTGCCTTGTGTATCCCTCTGTGGTGTGTCCTACCTTTTGGTAATTACGTCTTGTAAAAACCCTCGGTAAAAAAAAAAAAAAAACCTCACTGTGTCATATGCAAAACTGAAGGCGATTGCGCGGCCCCCTTCCCAAACGACTAAGCCAATCTGTTGCCCCTGACTCAGTCACGACGCACTTCACAAGCATAATATGCATCATATAACCTACACATCCAACCGCGTACTTGATCACTTCTAACAAATTTAACCTGGACGACTATGAAGCACAGTACTGTTTCAGTGCTGAGGAAGATGGTGAGAACGCATCGACGTACGAGCAAGTCCTTCAGAGCAAGTACAAGGACAAATGGCTGCGTACTATGGAGAGTGAGATCTCGTCGCTGGCACAACACGAAACATGGAATCTCAAAGATCTTCCCAGGGACAAGAAAGCAATTGGTTGCAAGTGGGTATTCCACATCAAGAGACACCCGAACGGAGATATTGACAAGTTTAAGGCACGTCTCGTAGCGAAGGGGTTTACACAGCGTGTAGGAGTGGATTATTTTGAGACATTTGCTCCCGTTGCACGGAAAGAATCGATTAACGTTGCTTTCGCAATCGCAGCGGGGAAAAACTTGGTGATCGAGAACGTCGACGTTGACACCGCATTTCTGCATGGCGAAGTCAAAGAAGAAATCTACATGGACCAGCCTGAAGGATTTGTGGACGAGCAACAATGCAACAAAAAGTGTCTTTTGCGTAAAGCACTGTATGGCACAAAGCAGGCGGCGCGCGAATGGAACAATCGAGTGAACGAACACCTCGAAGGCCAGGGTTTCACGCGGAGTGTGGCCAATCTTTGTGTTTACGTGTGCCGATCGGATTTTGAATTGAGTATCGTGATCATCCACGTCGACGACTTGATGCTCTTCGCGCGGAAGCAAGAGCACAATGACGCAATAAGCGTACTTTGAAGAGCGAGTTCAGTATCAAAGAGCTGGGAAAGCTTAAGTACTGTCTCGGCATCTAGGTGCACCGCAATCGGACAAAGAAGACGATTCGCATGAATCAGAGTGCTTACATCAAGCGTCTGGCGGAGAAGTTTGGCGTGGATAAGTGCAAGGATGGGCACACACCGACGAACGAGAGTGAACATCTCACCAAGTACAGTCAGGATGAGGATGTTGTGTCAAGAAGACCTTACCGGGAGCTAGTTGGTGCACTAATTTACGTCGCCACGTGCACTCGACCTGACATTATGCATGCGGTGGGAGAAGTGGCCAATTATTGCGAGAGCCATGGAAAACAGCACTGGATCGCGGCCAAGCGAATTCTCAAGTACCTGAAGACGACCAAGGATTACAGCGTCGTGTTCGATGGAAACAAGGAAGAAAAACTTATAGGTTTCGCGGATGCGTCGTGGGCGAGTGACTTGGATTCTTGTCGATCGACGACGGGGTATGTTTTCTTTCTTAATAGCAGTGCGGTGTCCTGGAAGTCTAGACGACAGCCGACGGTGGCGACGCAAGCACCGAAGCTGAGTACATGGCTTTGTACTCCGCAACACAAGAGGCGGTTTGGCTGCGTCTTCTGCTTTCCGATCTCGGATATGGACTCGACGAAGCAACGATGATCCATGAAGACAACCAAGGTTGCATCGCATTGGCAAAGAATCCGGTTTTCCACGCACGAACCAAGCACATCGACATTAAATATCACTTTCTACGAGAGAAGATTGACGAAGGCGTCATTGACCTCGAGTACAAGCCAACAGACGGAATGGTTGCAGATGGACTAACGAAGGCGCTCGGACAGATCAAGCACACAAGATTTATGGAGGGTCTTCATCTTGAAGTCTAAGATGTACGACAGGTAGCATGTGCGGCGCATCAAGGGAGAGTGTTGATTGAAAATGATGCGCTGATGCCTATGCCTTCTTGTAAGTGCATGTATGTGTGAAATGTAGACACAAATTATAGGTTCGAAAGGCTAGCTTCATGCGTATCATTCGATAGCTCAAGTGGTACGGTATGGCAGTGCCAACCCGCAGTTCACCGGTTCGATACCCGGTGAAGGAAGTTAAACCTTCGGGTCCTGGTGTTTGGGGTTCACCAGCACTGTCCTGCCAGGCAGTGACGTCGCCCATTTTTGTGACTATCACCCACATCGACATGAAAAGGGTTTCCTGGAAAAGGGATGAAAGAGGATGCGACAACTCCATTGACACTGAGCGAAATCGAGTGATTCTAGGAATGTTCAGCTACAACGGTAGCAACGGTAGGAACAGATAAACACACATCATGCAATTCACTTTTGGCTTTTTTGCTTCGGCCACAAGTAACATCTTCGCTTCAACGCTCAAAATATTAACAAAATCTACATGAATATTGATATAGTGATGCAATCACTATACCACAAAATGCCCCTAGTCCAGGAAAATATATAGTCTCGAACGGTGGGGGTCCACTCATCCAGAATAGGTGTATGAGAAAGATAAACAGATATTGCCAGGTGCAACAGGGTAAGTGTTATTTGATCTAGGTTACACAAGGAAATCGGTAAGCTTTACAGAGAATTCTCAGATTACACAATTGTATTAAGCTATAATTGATGATTGAGGTCTGATGCAGCACCAAAGTACACCATAGAAGTCTAAAGAGACCATAGTCAATCCTGAAGTGTCACCATAGTCACATGACCAGGGATTGACCATGTATCGTATATATCTACCAAGGACACGAATGTATTAATATGCCATACCGACTGGATTGGCTGTGGATCACCTTTAAGCACCTCTACAGGTCCAAACTTGAGTGGAATTGTCTTTTTCCTTCCTTCACACACTTTCATTACAATTATCACCCTTAATTATATGCAGTTCATTTCCAGACAGGCAATGGCAGTGATCTATCGTGTAAATCTATACGTTGTGATATATATGTTATAGACCCAGGATCTACAGCTAAAATGGCCGGTGTAAACCTCGTGAACACTCCCGATTGATACCCAGCTGCTCAAATCCATTACCATTATCACAAAATCATAACGAATACAATTTTCTATCCTGAGAATCGCGTCATACTTGAGATAGTGCTTGTGGAGGATTTATACGTATCTTCATGTCTCATTGTTGAAAAGACGTCGGAGGAAAAAGGCAAATTGTTAAGATCAGTGAAGCTCGACGACATGTCAGCGAGCCATGGGCAGCGACGACGCCGATAAATGGGTGAAGGCTATGAGCGCTGAACTCAAAGCTCAAAGCTCAACTGGAAAACGGTTTATGGAATCTGGTCCCGAAGATGAAGGAACTCCGACAGATCGGATGCAGATGGGTATTCGCTAAGAAACGCAACGAGCACGGACATGTGGTGCGGTACAAGGCCCGACTTATCGCCAAAGGGTTCAAGCAGAATTTCGGTGTCGACTTCTTTGAGACGTACTCGCCCGTGGCGAACATCACTGTCAAGTACAAGTCGACGGTGGAACAACTAGTAGATATGCTTACCAAGACTCTGGGGACCAAGAGACTCAAGTACCTGCTTCAGGCTAGCGGCATCGGACCGAAGAATATCCTGTAATTCGTGGTAAGTGGGAGTGTTGGGATTACACCGGCGATTGCTTACATGCTCTATACTACTAGTAATGCGCGATGTGGAGATTAATTACATACTCTATACCACTAGTAATGCGCGATGTAGAGATTACTTACATGCTCTATAGAACTAGTAATGCGCGATGTGACGATTACTTACATGCTCTATACCACTAGTAATGCGCGATGTGGTGATTACTAACGTGTAGGTCGAAGAATGTAGAAGGCTTGGACTAGCGATATGAGTTTGCGAACTAAGGACCAAAATACATTCACTTCACAATTTGCCTTCTTCCCCCAATGTCTTTATAACACTCATGTATATCCCCTGTTTTCACTACCCGTTATGGTAGGAAGGAATAAAAAGTAGATAATCCACCCTTAATAAGATCAGCTCAGTCTTTACTCGCAATACGTATACACCATCCTGCAAGAGGTAATAATCCATAAATCTTCCACCTGGACCTAGATGTATTGATCATTTTATACTTGGTTCGGTCGGTTGAGGCGGTGACGACTCAACGTACAGACACGTCTATGGGTCGTGGAATTTCACGATATAAATCTGGTCCACAAAGGCTAGACGATGATCCCCGTGCTATTGAATATCGAAACTTTGCCGCAATATTCACGTGTGTTCTAACTATAGTATTGCAGTGGTCGATCTGTACGGCGCGTTTACTTTGCTGGACACGTTAGTTTCTATATACGTCGATAATGGTTATTTTTTTTAGAAAGATCTAAGAGCATATTAAGAGCATATTAAGAGCATATTAAATGTTTAATATTCGTAACAAAGCCCTTAGAATCGCATACAAAGCTCTCGTTAGGGATGTCCGGTAAAAATTATCGGTTACTAACACTTGTTTGTTACTAGCATTACAAACGTTAAAATACGACCTCACTTTCTAGCGGACTTTTTACAATTATTTATTAACAGCCTATTAATATATCATCAAATTAAAATGGGATGGAGTTCTGCACCCACCATCGATGCCACCTGTTGTCACCAAACCACAAAATCGATAGGAATTTTTAACAACTGGTGGGAGCAATGGACTGTCTAGCGATCCACTCTTCCAGTCAGAAGCTCCGCATTTAAGGCTTTCCGATTCTAATAGCATGTTATTTGCGGTTTGTAGGTTTAATATTCCCCCTCTGGCCACCATCTCCTTCCAGCGCGGAATTTATTTGATAAGGTGACATTGGCCAACTTCTAAAAAAGCTATTGGGTGCTCAAAGCCTGTTGTTTAGATGATATATTTATGATTTTATCACTGTCTTACAGCTACCGCCTACCTACATGATCGTGCGTACAACGAGCGTGTGCATGGGAGACTGCGGGTCCAACGAGTGCGTATCTTTGAATAAGACGGATAAATATGCAGCTATGAGTGGCGGGATAGCGTTACCCGAAATGTTTTGTCTGGAATGGCGAGGAACCTTTCATCACCAGTTTCGGCTCCTACTGGCGGTATGGGTCCAGAGAAGTATGCAACTTAAACAGGGCTTTTAACAATAAGTATATTTTTTGTCGAGGTCTGCTGGGGGGATCAGACGTCGCACGGCTCGGAGGCCCATGAAAGCAAGCACCACATCCTGTACAAACTCGCCTGGAAGGAGTGTTGTTATCACATAAACATTTTTAAAGGGACATGACTGATGTTGAAAATTACTACACTAATGGTGTGGCTTCAATGAGTGATAATACTAAACGCATATTGAAATTACACCACAAGTGTAGGATTGTCAACAAGAATTATCAACATCCGAAACCTCCACGTTCTTTCACTAAGACTAAAGTCGGAGCTGAAATGAATGATTTCGTCTCTTGACTTCTCGGGAAGCATGCTAGAGGCTGTATTCGCGTCTTTCTTTGATTAACAGCTGCCGTAGCAAAACCACATCTCTGCCGTGCGCTTTTGGCGGCGGCTACTTAGGTAGACAACACCGCGTGAGATTAGTTTTTTTCTCGCTGCGGCGTGCCGTGTTAAATGCTCAGCTGGAGCGTTGGTCATCGAGCTTGTATTCATCCATCCGAAGGCACAAGAACAGTGGTCCAACGCATTTTTTCGAATAAAAAAGAGCATTTGCTGCTGTAGGCAAGCGAAGAGGTTAATAAGGGAAGTAAGGCAGCTAGTTACGAAACTTATTCTCACGCGCTTCTCTGCAGTGTCCACGTGCTTAGCATGACTTAAGCAGATCGCGCGCTGATCTGTAAAGCAATAAAGGCTGCCACCGCGGCACCTATATTCTTGATCGAGTTTATTGAGCCCGAGGATGCAGCTTTCGTTGGTATTAACAAGTAGGCGGTCACCTTCGCGTCTACCGAATGCCTCTAGGGGCTTACACGGCCGCGCGTGCTACGAGTCACCGCTAATGAATTTCTGCTCAAATTGTGTGCACATCATTTACGGAACAGCTATCGATTTAGTGCAGGGGCGTGTCCGAAAATCAAACATTGCCAAAAGGACTGCAATCCCTCAAACCCAGCAGCATCCGCAGCGTCTTCCACCAGAGATGTAGATCTGCTCCGACGGAGCATCCAAACTTTCATGTTGTCTCATTCCTCGATGCACATCTATTGAATTCTCATCACAAGCACCTAGTGTGGTGCAGTGGCGATCGCTCATTTTATGAGGCGATCCCAACTCTCCACTGGTGCCCAGACGACCGACTATCGGAGGGGGGTACTCCGTTTCCTTGCCTTGTATTTCCTTCCTCACCTTGTGTACTCGTCGGTAGGGCGGGCTGTACTCTTCTCGGTGGACTCGTGTCGAAGGAAAACTGGACCGTGTTGAGGATGGGGTTTGTGATCGTGCGTAAATCTTCACACGATCACGGATATACTGGTAGGTTACTTCATGTAAGCCACCCATATCTCAACGAGATCGCCTTGGTCACTATGTAGATGCTTGATACACGATCCTTCTGACCACTTGAGCCGTCTCGCGATCTTGCGCCTTGTCCTTTACGTTCTTGCTGTGCCCAATCGCAGTTGGGGTTGCCTTGAGAACTCTTAATCCCCAGCAAATTATCTGGGGATATCACTTGGTTTCAGTATGCGCGACCTTCTTGACGTCGGGAGGCCAATATTCCAGCCCGGAAGAGAAGTCAACACGTGTACCTAGAAGCAATAGAATTCTGTTAAATGTTAACGAACCAAAAGCTAAAATTACCACTGTGCCTCTCTGTATATCAGGGCATGTTGCCACGTGTCTTCTGCATTTCGTTGATCGTTCCTTCGCATATGTGGTCCACTCCTGGTTGATCATTGATCTCCCTGATCGTCGATCACCCTCGATCTCCAATCATATTCTATACCTTGATCACCCTATATATTCTCGATCCTGGCATCTTGACAATTGAGCCTAGTATCTTGATATTCGATCTCAGTATTGCGCAGCTTAACAGAAAGTCGATCCTTCTCAACGTTCAGACGTCGTTTTTGATCAATCAACCAATCGATCACTTCGAATTTCACCAAATCGCTTCACCACACTAGCACTGGTGGTGCATCACCGCTTACGGGTTCAGAAGGCGGCTTGTGCTCGTGAGGAGACGCGGAAACAAGGAGGTCGCCAATACTGATGTTAAGGCTACTCGCCTTAGAAATATCGAAGTTTAACGAACGCTTGAAGCTCTGAACTACAAAGTGAAAAAACTCTGTACTGGTCAAAGCCCATGCGAGGCAGAAAATCAATAAACAGATTCGCTCACTTCGGTCCGGATCAATGCCATCATCTATATATCCCGTTAATATTCCCGCGTCTTCGATACACGGGCTACTACTCCGGCGGATGCAGCGATAAAAAATTCTCCTGTGGAAGGAGAAGGTGGCATTACGTCTTCTGATGGCGTTGGAGCTTTGATCGGTGCAGCGGTTTGTGTCACGGAATGCACAAACTGCATCATGACTGGGTGCGATGATCCACAACCATGTATCTAAACCTCCTGTGATGTGACCGGTAACGCTGTATACACCACGGAAGCACGAGAAGGTGGCAGGAACAGGTTAAACGATACTCAACCTTGCATCAACCCCTTCTGCGAAGTCATTCCCGGTGACACGCTTATGGAGTCTATCCGAGCGATGGGCAACACGTTACGAATCGTGGATCCCGAACCAGGAATAGAGATCTCAGATGACCCACACTGGGACGAAATCTAATTGCTTGTTGAGGCAAGTGCCGATATCGTCACCTTTACTCGCGATTTTGAGGCCATCTTTAAGCAGGAAAAATTGCAAGGTGCCGTCGTATCAGCAAACACCCAATTACAGGCACCCACGTCTTTCATAACCTAAGTTTTGGAGTCTAACGAGGCACAGAGCTCCCAGCAAAAGACTAACTCCCACGCGTACCATTGTGGCGCCGTGCGCACGCAAGGCACCCGCTGCAGCTTATATAGTGGTTACAACGGAGGTTTCTCTTCAGCTTCTTTTTTTCGGCTGTCTACACCATCGAGTGGTCTTCCCGTCTCCAATCTTCGCTCCGAACCTCAGACCGGAAATAAATGATCGCAATCAAAATAAGTATTAACTCACTCAGGGCTCAACTCCCTAATTCACTGCCTCGTAGAAGAACGATCTTTATGATTGGATTATGTGCTGTTTATCTGAACTAGAAAGCTTTATCTCACCCTGGTATCTTTTTGTTTAAATATGAGGGAACGGGAATTCCCGCTTCATTACTAAAGGCACTTCATTTTGTTCATCTGTCTGTATCGTTTCTCCCCTAGCGCAGCTACCAGATGGGAAGTCTCACCCTTGTCTTAAGGACATCAGAAGCAGAAGATACGGCCGCGCTATTCAGAGGAGATACTTGCGCTATTTCAACAATGTCAATGATGGGGTCTCACCCACGTCCGCTTCAACCGCTTGGCAAAACCAACAGTATACACACGAAAACTTCGCGGGTTTGTCAAAGAACCTGAAGTGTTGCGGAGATAGGTTTTCTCAATTTATCAAAGCCGTGATCGTGGGTCCAAATATATTGTACTTTTACAAGTGATAGAATTATTGGCGGGGAAGCGTGTACTATGGGTACGCTGTACAGCAGGGCATGGGGTTTTGAGGCAGAGGAAAGACAAGGAATGACGCTGTGGACTGAGACGGAGTTGGACGCGGATAAGTTTTCCTCTCCTTAACCAATCGTTATTGGTATTTGTGATTAATCCTTAGAATGAAGATCAATCGACGGAAAAATGGATGGCGGCAGAATTCAGGGACCACAAAGTGTTTTATTCATTGTGAATATGTACGCTATTACCGCCTAACATGCGCGTGAGGCTCCAATTCAGCGTGTTTCTTCTTATTTATACTGCACGATGGACCAATAATTTTTGGATATGCATTAAGCTGCACGATGAAGCCACAGCTAGGTTGCTCTTACACGATCTCTGGCGGTTGTCATGACTCGCCTGCTTGACATGTGCTAGCAGATCATACGTGCTTGATTGGTGTCCTGCACGAATTAATCGATCAAGATGCGAATGATCGTGGGCTTTAGTGACCAACTCTTACATATCTCTACCAACTGCTTAGCGGCAGTAGCGCGAGTTCCTGTCTTGATATTTTGTATATTAGTATACAAAATACGTCGTGGATCTGGGATTTGGAGCAATCTGTACCGGGTTTAGTCGCGGAACATAATGGCGTGACTTTTCAGATTGGTGCGCCCTTGCAGACGGTAACAGTACGGGTACCTCGGCAGATATACCTTGTAGCTTTCTGTGCGAAAAAATCTGTTGGGCAACTCATTTAACGTGCTCTCGATGCAGCGCACCGTGTCGTTGAAGTCACTGTAGCTACTGATAAGTCGGATCGATCTACTGCTCATATGCTAGCCTCCAGGTGGTATTGGTGGAAAGTTGATCTCCGCAAGGGCACCTTGGTCGAGACATGGCGCGTTCGACGTAGTATGGTTAGAAGATACCGTCAAGGCTCCGTAGACTTCATTTTTGCTTCATTAGTCCCTACTAAGCTCCACGGGCTAAGAGCCGATATTCCTACCTCCGTTGCGCACGACAGATCCAGCGAAGCATTCATTGGGATTATCGATTTCGACGCCACGACGTCCCAGTATATTCGGAGGCAACTAAGAAAATTTTGCAAATTTGGCATTGCGTGATTATAGATTGGTTACTTCAGCATCAAACTTACTGCCAAGGACAGACAACGTGTCAATATATTTTTCTAGTGTCTTTTGGAGTTTCAGGATAATGTAATCATGTGGTGGCGTGGTACGAACCTAATCATTCGTGAGGGCTAGTAGATAAAATGGCTGGAGGATGTGCGGGTTTTATGCAGCGTCTTTCCGACACACCATTTGAAACTGCATCTTTTCAGGTGGGGAACCTCCTTTGAGCGGGCTGGATGACAGTAGTCATTGATTCGATCACCTTGGATACTATAGTACGTTGTGGCTTCCGGTCCTGATTATATTTGGTAGCACTTTGTGCCGCGAATTTGCTTCGACCCTTGTTACCATTCTGACACCACGTTTTTTGTGGTGGCTCCAATATGGTGTGGTAATGAATTCCTTTGGTGAAGCCAACATCCAGTGCCTTAAAAATCGGATATCGCTGCATTAATGCTACATCATCGGCATATCGCCCTCCTCAAAAGCGACTAAAAACTGTTTGCAAAGATGTTAGCAGGATGGCTTCGTACCCTGAAAATCACGACGACTGACACAGCCGAGTTCGGATTCGTGCCTGAGCGCTTTATCGCGAAATCAACGATATTTATACTGCTGCCAAGACAGCGACCACGACCGATGCAGCGCTACATGGGTGTCCATGCCACTCTTTCTTATTTTCTTGAGCTTAACACCCTGTATAAGCTTTTTCGTGCGTGCGCTGATATTAAAGGGTAAACTCCTCATTCAGGTGGTCGAATGGAGATGATTACAGTGTGCGGCTATGCGGACGACACGGCGCAATACTTGTGTAGGAGCAATCATATCCTTATCTTCCTCGACATGCTGGGCATTATATCCCGGGTATTTAGTCTCTCTATTGAACGTGCTGAATTCATAGTCTCAGTGCCTGGATCATGCAGTGGACTCTCAAGGCCTGTTGTTCCTTAAATCAATGAGCATTAATGGTATCTAGGGGTGCCGTTAGGATAGGGTGATACGACGGAATCAAAATGAATTGTCTGCTCTAGTTATTTTCTTTATCGAATCTCTTTAAGTCGTGAAAAGATTCACACCATATAGCAGAGGGATTGACTAGTGCGCACGATAGCACACCTAAGATACTTCACATCGCGCGACACTGCTTGACTTCTTCGCGTACTAAACATAATTTTCAAGCTTTTATCAAACACATTGCAATGGCAGCGCTCGCACCCATGGGTTCAATTAAAGCACGGCGCGACCGCCTCCATTCCGTACGTATGTACATAATTAATAACGCTTGCGGCTATGACGGTCGGAAAAATGAGCCAAGATGAACTTTTTTAGATTTAATAGTGGCCGATGTATTGTGGGGCGATGGTGAACCAGGTCCACTATACATTACCCGCAACGGGGTCCTGCAACAAAGCAGACACATCTGATTCTCTTTAGGAGGCCGGGGCCAGAGCCTTAGTGGTATCTGCCACAATTTACTCGAAGGGTTTCAATGCGACGATCGTAAAAAATATAACAGAGCGTTTTGTCAACAAAGTCAAGGTTACTCATGCTGAAGACAATAGTATTAACGTTGACGCTTGGGAATTTTGGACACCTCAAATAGTAACGATATTTTGGTGGAGGAATCCATACATGATCGCTGTGACACAATTAAACACAGCATGAATACCAGGTAAATTTGACTTGTCCACTTGACATTCACGAGAGGGGGGGGGTATTAAGAGATCAACTGTGCCAGTTTTGCCCACGGCAATTGTCGCTTGGTGACACTATCTCGTGGACGTGGCTACGCTGAGGTATTCAGGTTTATACTCATCAACAGATCTTTCTCTATCCTATAAGAAGGCAGTTTGGACTCTTCTGCCGAGCGCTCGTTTTCAATTTCCTGTCTCTCTACCGACCCGCCAGAGCTTCCAAATAGTGCCCAGTCTCGTTTAATGTGTGTCCTAGGTAGTATACCTGGACGTTGAATAACACTGATACGGCACTTATTCACTGGTCCCGTAGCCATCCGTGCGCTTGGATACAGTGCGTTCTGTACTAGATTGCGATCCGACAGCGACTTGAAACTGCAAATCCCTAATGCGCTTCGCGGAGTACAGGCGCTCACACATATCTTGCAATCAAGGATTGGTCTTGGGAGATGGATTCCTCGTCGCAAATACATGAGAACGACATTTTACAGTCTGAAGCACCGAGCTGGCGAACTCCAACGGGAAAAAGCATGGCGGCGGTCGACCATCATGTCACAGTACAGGGTACCGATTTGGTCGAGTGAACAGACCAATGTTGATTCGCGCAATTTTTCGTAGTTTACGCGGACTTCGCTTTCCTCAAAGCCAAAAGCTTGTTCAGTCAATGTGTCAACGCAAGACAAACTTTCCTTGGCCATTTGGTGAGCACTGGAAATGAGACGTGCATCCATCGTTTGGCGTCGAAAGCCGATGTAAATTCTATGAATTGTCACCAACCTACGTCTTCAACACTGCATTTGTCCTCTACTCTCCAGCGAAGAGATCGATGTGATGCAACAAAAAGGTTCAAAATGGAGCTGATCAACGACGTCTTTCGAAAACTTATTTCCGTTTGTCCACATCGTAATCCAAACAGCAGACTGTTGTCGAAGAAGCACCTCGGCCAGAAAGTGATAACTAAACAATACGACTAGAAGATCAGCATGCGCGATGTGAGATTTCTAACACGCAAAGTGGCGATTACTAGTAAGCGATACGCGATTAATGATGCGCGAATGTATTAAAAGTAATGCGCGATGAGCGATTACGAATGTGTAGTTGAAAAATTCAGTAGGCGCAGAGTAGCAAAGAGGTTGCGAGCTAAGGACCTAGATACATTCACTTTAAATTTTACCACCCAAGTGCTCAACCGACTGTGCCTCTACAGACAAGCTCACCTAATCCTTTTAGAGGCGTCCACGTCATCACAGCCCTCGCCTCTGCACCATCACGAGCTTTCCAGCTTGCACGTGTCTACTCGTATCCCTGGTCGTTCTACTTCTGGCCTGATTGAAGATGCGTCTGGAGCGCTTCACAGCGTTTTCGAAAGCTCGAACACTCCACGATATTCCTTGTCTCGAACTGGGTTGCAGGTTACCGCTCGTCCCCTGATCCACTGCCTACCTCGTGAACTCGCGCCTGATATTAATGTTTTTCGGACCAGCAGCGCAATGTCACTGGAAAGATCTAATTTTTGCTGTGGGGTGACATGGTGACTATACTGGCTGACATCCACGTTTGAACGTTTGCTCTTGAAGTTCTGGAACGCTCTAATAATGCTTGTGAGGCGACTTCAACAGAGGTATGACGATTCATGGTCGCGACGACTGCCCACACTGGACAGAATGACTCCGTCGAATGGGTTCCCTGAGCTTACCAGAAGATCTGCATGTGGCCACTTCTTAAACTAGCTTAAGTTCCGCCCTAAAACGGTCCGCGATTGGACATATCAGCAAGGTGTCGTGGGGAATGGCCATGATAGAGCCCTCGCGCAGTCCGCGTTAGCGAATGATCCGTTTCGCCACCTTGAGCCAGAACCATTTTGGACTAGATCGGCAGACAGGGGCTAAAATATCTATTGTCTTCTTTTTTCTATGAAGCATCCAGAGGTAATCCAGCCCCCGGAGGATTTGCAGCAGTGATTGTCAGTTTTTACGTGGCTCCACATGCGGTGGTGATCAGTTGTGTAGCCCTGATAACTTTAGGCTCCACGCGTATGACGGACAACGTGGATTCATACAGAGGAATCGTCAATTGACTTCGACAAGCTCAGTTTTGAGCTTTCGTACCACTTTACGTCGTCAGAGTTATCAAGGCAATGACAAAGTAGCTTCGATTGCGTCGGTACCCAGTCCAGACGAAGCTTTTAACTCTCTACGGGGACGCCTGGGATTTCGCAGATGTTCTTGATGTGGATATTTGAAGCCATCACTCCCACGATTACACTTTTTTGGCTTTCCCTGCAATTACTGTGGTGATTACAAATGAGGCATCCGTACGGACACACGCTCTCCACTCAAACAATCTCGCTTGCCTAGCTTGAGCAAACCTAGACCGCGATGTTAACCACTGATGCGGATTGTCGCTACCAGCACAACTCGAGATCCATATGAGTCTCTTGCAACGCTTGCAATCGTGCTTGCCTTAACAGTTCATCTTGACAAGAATCACCTGCCCTTCACCGCGGCCCTCGGAATTAGACCCTCATATTGATGCGACGTAGCCATTAAGTTTCTGTCAAACGGATATTTTAAGTCGGTAATCGTACCTTAATAAATCTATCAACGTCAATAAAACGGAGACATCGGATGGTGGCAAAGTTAAGTCCAAGTTCAATTTCTGTATACCAGGTTTGCAATCACAGGCAGAGCGCATGGATGTACATATTGCACTTATATTATTCCTTGACCCGCTATCATTGCATTCTCTATGCTGACAGCATGGTACAGACGTGCACAGATGCTCCCGATGAGGCAAAGGTCACAGCTTATACTCTTATCAGTAACTAGTCGAAAAGAAAACCAGGTTCACGGGACTTAGATGGTTCAGTGAATGAAACCTTCGTGAAATTCTCCCAGGCCGCACTACGGAGCAAGAATTTAGCGTGTCAGGGGCACGTCAAGCCTTCATTTAAGACTTGCTCACACTCGCATCAAGAAGTTTTACATCCAGCAATCTGCTGACACTAGCGATGGTAAGTGGCAAAAAATCATTTGCATTTACCAGCAACCATTTTTTTAAGATACTTAAAAGTCATTCAGGCTGTTATACAACCATTAAGATACCAACATATTGCCGATTCTATCCTCAGAGACCTGGACATGACTACATCCTCTCATATCATTTCCTAATAGAAATACGCCAGATACAACGATGATTCCTGACGGCTGAAGAACGAACCATATCAGGTGTAAGAAAGTGCCATGATTTGACTGACTAAAACTTGATGAAGCTTTACTGTATTTATCCCAGATGTTGCACCTAGATTGCGGTTGATGACAAGCGCAAACACAACCTTCTCACGTTAAATGCATTATCATTCACACAGAACGGCGCTTAAGTGTTTCAAGATTACGAGGATACTGATGAGGCTCCGACCGACAAATGTAAAGCCAGACTCTGTGGCTTCATACCGACAGCGGGAGACCACACCAGAAGTCTCGACACCGTGCACAAGATTAAGGATGGAATTTTTGATTCTCGAGAATTCCAGCTGCGACTTTCTAGTATGCCTTGTTAATTTCTGAGCTAAGAACAGCGCTTCTCGTTGATCCTTGCCTAGCTCTTCAGTTACACCTAATAACTTAAGCAGTTCCAAGATTCCGAATTTTCATGATGTGATGCAGCAGGCCATGACAGTTGCTCTCAAGATTCGAATTTCGACGACAGTTCGCGAGACCATTTGCAAATGATGCAAGACAGACCGCATTTCGATACGGGAACCAACCCAATTCTGTTTGATAATCTTTTGGCATCACTGTATGGCAGGTTCGTGGTCTGAGAACTGCAATTCAGATACATATACGTTATAGACCATATCAGATAATAACGATTTTCGGCTAAGCCTTACACCACTATAATGTTCCTATAAATTACCCAATTGCGCGCCTGACCTGATTTACTCCACAACAATTATGTTCTGAAACCAATCTGCACATCCTGGATGAGTTCATGCGAATAGTACATCTTATATAAGCCTTGAGTGATACCGACAATGTCTTCGCCGTTCATATCCTTGCTTCTTGGAACTGTCTATGTGTTCAAATCAGCAAACTCACGAAAGTGCTGGCCTGCAGAATGAGACACGCTCCTCAAGTCTTTCCGCAAACTGTGGAAGACTTGGATTGAGGAGCATCATATCCTATACTGGGTCCTTGATCCTCGTCTTTGTGAATCGGGAATGTCTCAGGAATGCGGCGTGCACGCGTTTTGGGGGAATTTTTTTCAATAGTCTCTCATCTGCGATACCATGGACTACTCCTAATAAATGCTTTATCAATGGTTTGAATGCACGCGAAATGCTGAGTGTAGGTCAATCATTACAACAGCTTGGTTAAGTGTTTCTTTCGTTTAAGAAGGGATTTTTGCCGCAGAAAACGTAGCAGTATGTGCTCCGTACACTGTCAAGAAGCTAAAACTATTCTAAAATAATATAATTTGATGCGCCAGACCTCACAACCATTGTTTTTGCCGTGTAAAGACATCGCCTGCATACTGCATGATGCGAAAGGCCATGGTTCTTAACTGCTGCAACTCACACCAAGACCCGTAGCTCTTTGGCACATCAACGTAAAAAAATGGAAAGAAAAAGATGTAAATCATCCTAATGCACAACCGGCTCAAGGCTGTGTATTACAAGCTGGTGCTCGCGCCTTAAGATTTATTATCACTGTCGATAGAATTCGCTAAAGGATGAAGACTTTGATGTGCTGGAAAAAGATGAAAATTCGCAGACACGGACACAAAGGAGAAGATCGACATCAAGATCTAAACAACCAAATTTAACTTTAAGCTCGACGATGAGAGACGCGCTAATGATGTTGGACATCTTCTCTGGTGACTTCAAAAATATCCGACGCGCCGTAGGATGCTACCATCGACGCTGATATTGCGACCAACGAGAAATACACTGTCCGCAAAGACATATTTAAAACTTTCGCTGACACAAGAGGCCCCTTTTCAACTGCTTCTTCAGATCATGCGTTGTGTATGCAGCTCTTATTTCCGGCAAAGTTTTCTCTCGCACATTGATACCTTCCACCTGGCCGGAACACACTACTTCGATGGATCCGTGCTGCCTGTGGTATGTATATAACTCTTAAAATGTGAAATTTAAGTATAAATAGTAATAAATTGGAATACGTTAGGACCTGGATTAAATTGGTAATAATTGATAAAAAGTCACGGATATTTTTACCTAACATTCCTATTTCTCGTGGATTAAGATGGGCGGCATGTAAGAGCACATATGTAAGCAAATGAAAGTTCGACTAAACACATGAACAGCGTGTTCTACGGTAGACGTAATGTTGGTTCAAGTACATTTGCATAATATTCGGACTTAGAACTAAGTTAGACATTTTGCGATATTTGATACACCGACTTTTTTGGCTGATCTTATACCTCAGAAATATGATATCTGCTACATATATGTTGACCCACATATTCCGTGTCGATACAAATTCAGGTGGTCAATTCACGCACATCACTTTCCTTATTTTAAGATTGTTCCTGTTTCAGTTGATATTCGAACTCTCAAAGCTATTATTCCTTTACTCTATTTTTGTAGTTTAACCCTGGGTTCATCAGCCCACCACGAAATGATAGAGATAAAATATCAAAACTTCAAAAGTGTCTATCATCTAGCCGTTTATAGTTTAGGAGCCCCCAGAAATGTAGTTTTTTTATTGTGGTTTCGCTTTAGCAAATACATGCTGCTGCTCAATCCGAAAGCCTTCCCGAGATAAAAGGGATTGCCTACAACAGATGGAAGACTGACATCACGCCATTCACACGGTCGCATCTTAAATACTGCCTGCATTTCGATAGTGCATGATTTCTTCCACAAATAAAACACGTTACCGTCGAAAAAATACGAATGAGGATGTGTAATTGTCTTCGCACATCTGCAATTACGCTCACATATTTTGATATATGGTCAATACAGATCTTAGACGTAAGATTGTTTTGCTCTCTCCACTGCGAGAGTTGCCCAAGCTGAGTACAATGATGTAGTTAGGCGAAATGAATGAAACAATGACTGTGCAGCCATTCTAATCATCTCAATCGAGGATTTCGGCAACGATTTTATGATATGTTTTAATCGGCTTGTCTGTGGGAGATGCGGATGAAGCCCGACGGGACGTCAGAGAAGCACGAGGGGAGAAGCCGTACAGTGGTTGTGGAAAAGGATAATTCTATTTATTGGTACAGAAATAACACACAGTAGTAGAATAGTATATTAGTATCTACTATTTAGTAGTAGGATGCAAGACCACGACCTCGATAATGAAGTTGTTTATCTCCTCATGGCCAACGTTATAGTAAAATTTATACGAATCTGCAATTATTCATTCTTAAATTTTTCCTTTTAGGTTTAAGCTATAAGATGCTTGATCCATCTCACATATCTTTTCACGTTGCACTCCTTTTAAACCACATAAATTACGGAGAAGAAGGGTATGCGATAAAGGTACATAATTTCGTATCGATATCCCTCATTTTTATGTAGAGAGTGTGTATTAGAAAAACGAGCTTACCTAATGGTTTGGTATAGGGGGTGCAAATATCAGGATTGGCAAACGGGGTGCGCATATCAGGTCTTACAGAAGTGGTGTGAGCATCACGTTTGGCATAGGGTGTTGGTTCCAGGAAAGGAGTGGAATTATATCTATTTCCTTGATGTATAATAAGTAAACATAATATTTGTCGATTAATGTCGTCAAAATTTGATATCCTGTGTTAATAGGCTGGGTCAGCTGCGTGGGCTCGACCTCTTACAAAACATTTTTTTCAATCCTTTCTTCGTTTAATTTACAAATGTATCATTTCTGTATGCGTACCGGAAGCTTAAATAAACGTGGCTGCGCTCAACAACGGAGGTTTTTAATCGTGCTACATTTCAAGTTTGCATGAATATCGTATTTTTATTATTGCATTGTCGGTGCCGCAGATAATTATCTACAAATCAGCGCCTGTGTCAGGAAGTTTGCCCTTTCTGCACACAGCGTTTGGCGCAATCGCTGCTGAAATGTACCCATATCCCCATGACAAGTCTCCAAGGATCTATATGTTCACCAAGAATCAAAGATGGCTCGGACTGCGTCTACTCTGACCTCGGCGATGACCGCTGGCTGCGTGTTTGTTTGTCGACCCCAGCTATGTACAGTCGTTGCTTTCTTGGGCCGTGAACGGGAACCCAGTGTCCTCTTTACGCTGATTAGATCGATGGCAGTCCGCTTTTCCATCTTCTTGTCATTCTCTGCGGTGAAACAAATAACGTCGTTCAGGTCCATCGAGTCGTAGTTGCATGGCTAATGCATTTTTATCAGCAAATGGTGTTCAGTTGGTCGCAAGCGTCAATACGTGATCTGCGAGCGATCGTACAGCCAAGCATAATTCCTGTGTGCCGATAGCAGTTATGAATAGCATCGTTCAGAACCTCACGCCAGAAAGAGAGGATCAACTTCTCGCTGTGAGCTGGTACAGCATGTAGATGTAGGCCTGAGATCCTTGTCCTCCTACATATAAAGCGTGCGCAAGCTGGTGGTGCTGATATTGACGCTTGAACGATGCGATGATACTGGTATCTGGTATTTATAGGCTGCAGCTTTGCGGTTCATGCTGAATGGAATCAAAAAGACTGTATTGCTCTTTATCTTCGTGCCATGAGCAGTATGCTCCAATATATTGTAAAGAAGGCGAATGGTGTTGGCAAGCTCGAACTTCCACTCTTCGAATAAGTAAATAGTAATTTACACCCTGAGTTTCTGCGATAGGCATGTTTATCCACTATATTCTTCTGGAAACAGCGCGGCTTCTTCGCGTGACCATTGATAAAAGGCTCATGTTTGTTCGAGCCGTCAGCATTGCACATCAGAGCGACCGTCACAGAATTCTTACTTTTATTATATCTTTGCACTTGTTGTTGGGCGATATTCTTATTGGAAATTATTCAGAAGAACATTCCCGTTTCGCTGATGTTGTATATATCATCAAGAGGTACCACATTCAGGCGCTCCCGGATGGCATCGCGTTGAGCGAGTATCCCTTCCAACTTCAAAGGAGCCGCTCTCACGGTGGGCAATTAGTTGCTCTAGGCAGAGACAACCCTGGAATGCTTGATGCCAACCATTTGAAAACGGCAGGAGCTTGTCATCTGGAGTGCTGCTTAACGTGCGGCACCCCAGATGATCTAATTAATTCTACTCGATAAGATTACCACTCAGCCTTCTGAGCGTGGCTTGACGCTGCAGCATCAATTATCAAGGGCCACGTCAACTGCAGGGATCATGAGAGATTGCGCACGATTGCTCTTGAGACCTAAGTACGTCACGTTCAGGAACTTCCGGTAATCGAACAGGATACCGGAGATCTTCCTCTGGACTGGCACCTTGAAGAGACTGAACTCGCGCTTCGCATATCTGCCAGCTGCCACTGTGAGAGATAGGCGCTTACTCTACGACTTACATATCTTTTTCTTCTATGCATACGTCATGCCATCCCTGTTTTAATAGTGATAGCATCGTTAATTCACGGCAAAGGCGAATAACGAAGCGCTTTAACTATAATTGTGCTGGAATAAGCTGTTGAACACAAATCCGGGCTCTTTTGATATTGTTAAGGTCTGCAAATGACCACACCTTTATAATGTGATGCATTTATTATTTAAATACATTTGATACAATTTCGTTCCACGGGTCATATCAAAAATTTGGCAGCTTTATTAATAATATTTGTTATATATTATTCGATATTTGGATTACTATTCTCGATATTTGGAATAATTACGATATTTATGCATACACATAGTTATTGAGATATTAATGCCATCATTGGAGTATAGGCCACGGAACTTTAAATTGTGTCCAACGGGGTGATCTTTTAGGATTTGATATAGTATTAAAGACGATTCCACATAGTAGGAAATGCTTAGGGTGTCTATTAGCTTAATTAATTAGTATACAAGTTTTATTTAATTCTTTGGCAACCGGCATGCATTGATCGCCTCCAGGCAATTTTTTTGTGGCTTGCAATTCGACAACAATACTGTCGGAGTACACCTTTGCTCATGCTTACGGCGACATAAGATTACCTAGACTGAACATAGTGTAGACAGGTGCCTCGGAACCTCAGGTACACGGATGTGCAGAGGAAGCGGCAATCGACAAAACACGATTGATGTAAGATAAGTTTGTATTCAATGTAGCTAGATCTACCATCAATTAAACCTGTTTTAATATATTAACTAACTATGTCTGAATAAAAATATGTAACTCAACTAATTACTCACCACTCAGTGCGTGTGTCTGTCTTGCTCGATTATACTGGTAAATATCATGGCCGATATATCCGATGATAGTATATTGTTGATGACTGTAACGGTTTATTTCTAATACGATAATTCGTCGAAATATCAATTGAATACCGACCACCTTGTCATAAAGACGAGCAAAACCTGGGTTGTCTGGCAAGGATTAGTAAGATTTCTCTGACGACTATCATTGCAATTGGATGCAACAATCAAGGAAAGGACTGAACATCTAGGATCGAGGATCAATTCGACTAACACTGATCTGGTAGCTATAAGGTTGTTCAAGTCTTTAAAAGGTAACATGAAGTGGGTTTATGCATCCAAGACACAGAACAAGTAATAACAAGACATATCAGTCGATCTCAAATCAAAACCGATCTATGCTTGGACTACTGTACAAAGATTCCCGTGCGGAGGACAATCACCACGAACGTAATCAAAAATCAATATCAACATCACTTAAATTTTCTATAATGAGTAAAATCCAGACCAACCGACGGGTACACAAAGTAAGCACAAGAGTTCTAGACAAGACACGGGATCGAAGTACCTCCTACGTAACTCGGCAAGTTTAGAAGTCATGGCTAGCGATCGATAAGTATGTCACTTCGCCACACTCTATTATGAAAGGGAGATCAAAACGCAGCCATCACATCATCTAAGTGTTTAATAATATTGCAGAATCTACCTTTACTAACGAATGGTATCCCTATCGTATAATTTGAGTCTATGGCCAGAATATAAAATAACAAAAATGTAAATCTCACCAACGAATCCTTCGATAATCTACACTTCATAGTTTCTACAAAGATTACCACTTTGCACGAAACTACTGATGTGTTAGTAGCATTAAGAGATTAGATAACATCTTTAACATGGACCTGCCCTTATAAAAATGAAGCGGCATTGTATGCGCAATACTGCAATTCATTGTGATGGGAGTACTTTCATTGTATACATGCACTTTGAATGTAAGTCTATTTACATGTCGAAATGAGCCAAAGCAAACTCAATTTTTCTTTTAGGCACTGAAAACAGCAGGATAAAAGGCAAAGGAGCTCTGTAAAAAGTACTCTCCGTAATGCGGGCGCTTACAGCTGCTACACTTTTGCTTAACGCACACCTTATTACACCCGCACATAATGAAGAAGGAATATATATTCTCTCTATCGTGAAGAGAAAAAAACGACGCAAACTCCTGTAAGGCGTACCCATTTACCATCAACGAAACTCATGCTGAAAGCGGATTAGACACAATTTTCTGTACCCAGAACGCTGCCAGCTATAGCTTGTAAATATACACCTTCTTTTAGTATTTTATACACCATTTAATCGACTGCTGTCTAAAAGACAGATGACTAGATTATTAGTCTTTAGAGGATCAAGGGGAAATTAATAGTGTTTATTACAAGTAAACTTTATTTACTGCATTGATTTGTGGACTCACAACCGGACATGATAAACCTCATACCTTCGCACTTTTGTAGAGTGGACAATCAATACCAGTTTTCTAGCAGTAGCTTACCGAAACCAATACTCTCCCTTGGACGTCTACACGACACCCCACTCAACCGTAACAGGACCAAGCTTCCGTAATGCGACGAAGTCGTACAGTTCCGTCATCCTTGGTGCCAGTAGTGCTTTTATCAGATAATCGGGTTTAATCAAGCGAGGTTCCACGTACGTAGGCTCGACAATTCTAATTTTTGCATAACCTCGAATAAACTAAACCCTTGTATCCACATTTTTGGCTCTTGTCATGCTGCCATCAGATTCCAACTGCCGAATCGCGGCTTGGTTGTTCATCATCATGCACATAGGTCGTGTGACGTTAAAGCCAACTTTTCATACCAATTATTGAAATCCAAGAAGCTCACGTTCGACGTGCGAGGCAGCTGTAAACTCTTCCTCTATTGTCGACAGGGACACAACTGTTTCTTCTTACGTACCACTGTACGATGGACCCATACATTGTAACAACTCCACCGGTTACTGATTTTCTGTCATGCCTGTCTGCGGCGAAGTCAGAGTCACCATATCAGCTCAAAATGAACTTGTTGTGCAACTTGTTCGCAACGTTTATGAGCAACTCCAATGTCTTCGTGTGCTTGAAATAGCGAGCAATTCTTTTTGCAAGCTGCCGGTCGCTCATAGCTGGCTGGTCGGTGCGACGCGTGGCCCTATGAGCCACAAAACTAATGTCTTGACGGTTACACCGAACGATTAAGACTAGGCTACCACGAGCGACTGAAAGTCTCGCACTATAAATCCCTTGCCATTCATTGCTTGATCGAGTAGACAATTCTTGTCACAGTCTACCTCATAATTTTTATCACTTATTGGTCGGTGCACTCCATTTGCATTAGCGATACCATGGTGTTCCAGTAATGTTATAAAAGTCGCTTGCTGATTAAATGTGTAACCATCGCGATCTTCATGTTTAAGGCGCGTACCAAGAAACTTATGAACCTCCCTCAGTTCCTTCATAGAAAAGTTATTTTTTGAGAGAAAGGATATCTGTTGGTACTGTAGAAGATGCCGTTACCAGCAAATCGTCAAAATAAACTCCAATAACTGTTAGCATGTTTCCTAACAGATAAAAATGCAAAGCCATATCCGTCGTACAGTGCGTAAGCCATATTGGTCCAATTTATTGTGAACAAGTCGACTCCTTAATCTTTCGGCTTGGTAATAACCCATGGCGACGTCACAAGTCGAAGTGCCAGTCCGTTATTAGTGTCCACGCCAAGGTCCTCGTAGCGCCATCAGGTAACTACATGCGCTACAGAATACGGAGGTAACTCTCCATTTAATTTCTGCCTTCATATACATGTTGAAGATATTTCTATGCTTTGCCGGCCTTCCAACAACGTATATAGACAATATTAACCTTGACAGTACTTAACCTCATAACTGCTGCAAATTTGAGCCCATAACTAACACCAAAGAGCGGATTATTTCCCCATGCTACGAGCCTGGCCTTAAATCGTTCAACGGCACCATCGGCGGCGGTCTACAGGCACTTCGTCTTCTTCCGGTTGATATTTCTTTTCGATTAAATGCCACCTTGTGGTGACCGGAAAGGGTTTCCTCAGTACTTGACCGGCCTGGATTACGGCTCTGAATACGAAATCGAAGTCATCCCCGTCACCCAAGGTCGAAAACGTCTAGCTCGTTACGATGTACGCTTGCAACGGTACGCTGGTACTTCCAGGGACAACGCCATCTTCATTTTCCTCGCACCACTGGTCGATAATCTTCTTTCATTCGAATGCTCCGGCGGCGTCCTCGGCGGACACATACTCTGGCGTGTCGGGGTGGCCTACCCAATTGGTGAGGTACCAAAACTGCCCATCTCTGAATGTCGTCCAGCCATTGCTGCCACCTCGCACACTTCGTAAGTTCCGCCTGCAGCCTCCTGACCTTCGGCTGTCATCTCCGGTCGCCTTTTCTATTGATCGGACTGCGACTGCGGAGGTGGCATCAGCTCATCCCCTACAGCTTCCACCATCTCTACACCCTCCGCCCCGACTTCTCTGGTGTTCCTACTTTCCGCTTGCTCGGCGCTCATATTCGGTCTGCTCTCGACTTGGCTAATTTGATTATGAGCCTCTTTCAGCCACCGATTTACCCTTCTACTTCCGGGTTACTTCACCCCCCACACTCTAGTGACTGGACGACTGCAAGGTATTCTATATTCAGGATAGTGACGAAGCACGCTGCTGCGCACACCTCCCTCTATCTTAGTGCCGATTTCCCTTTGCATACTTTATCCAATTTGTTTCTGGAATTTGAATTTTGCGAGACTTTAACCCACGGTCATTCGCGTACATTCTCGAATTATTTCCACTACACCATTGTACACGATCGGTGTAGGACCAACTCCATTTTCCTTAGTTGTTACACTTGTCCTTATATCTTTCCGGAGATAGTCCAGACACAGCTATGATTCACTTTCATTATACTATACTTGAACCAAGTAATAAAAAATATTTCACCATCGGCGTAGGTCTTATTTTTAAATACCCACTTGGTATGCAAAATGTATCTGATCTTGGGCGCAAAAACCACAGCTCATACTCCATTTTGGTGCACAGCATTAAGCCCCACCTTTATGGCTACCCCCACTTCTATTTTTGACCACGGCGCATGGTTTGCCCGGGTCCGGCTCCCTCACACTTTAACCTCAGCGTGAGCTTGTCAGTCGGGTTATAGGACAGATACTTCCCCATAAATATTTCCTTTTGCCTTCTGAAATGCCCCACGAGTACCATATACCAGTCCAAGACCTTCTAGAACCTCGTGTCCTATCGCTTATCTTTGCAACTGACCCAGGCGCCGGAGTGGTAATAGGAGCTTTATCTCCAACCTCTAGAGATGAGCGTCTAAGCTTTTTTTGTCCATACGCTAACGTCTCGATATTTCAAACATGCTGGGTCACTATCACTTATCAGCTTAGTAACTTAGACTCGATATCCCTTATTTTTTATTACTTGCTCTTGTTATTAGGCCAGCCTTGCCTCTCCCAGCGACTTGATTTTAGCGTCGCGATGTACCGTACATGGTGAACCAAATACCACTATGTCACTGAGTGAGGGCGTTCATTTCATTAGCATTTGAAGTGCCGATCGTCCTCCTTCGCTTTTCAGGGACTTCTGTTCAATATTCACGCATCATATTCAGTGGCGTCTCCCCAGAACATAAGTGGTAAATCACACGCGAAAATTTTGCTCCACACCATATTCATCATGGTGCAATGCGTTATTTTAGGCTTTTCATTGCTAGCTTGGATATTTGGCTCACACATCTGCCGCGCAATGCTAAACTATTAACAAAACAATCCAGCGCCTGGTAGTTGCTTTCTGCCATCGTTCTGATGACACGAATTCTGCAGTTATGTTGCCTAATGAAGTAAGCCATAAATTGCTAAAACTTATGAGCTGTGACGTCCTTATATTTAGCCAAAAGGTTCTGCAGTAATTGGTGCGGTGGTCGACAAAATTAATTGTATATCTCTTTTCAAGACGATCTTGTGGCGTCACTGGCCCTTTCAGATCTGAGCAGAGTACCCTCTCAATTAATTGGCGAGTTACCTCTCATATCCTTGCGCGATTTATGGTTTTCAGTCTGCTAATCTTGCGCGCGAGCTATACAGATTTCACGCTTCACGTTAGTGAGGACAATTCAAGAAGCATGATCCTAGCCATACGTAAAAATGTATCGTAGTTTAGATGTCCTAAACGTCGGTGAAAATGCATCAATGTTCCTTTTTGCACGTCTTTTTCCACCTTTGCCTAGTTCTGGGTCAGCAGGAACATCAAAACGTCGCCTAAGTCGTTGCGTGACCGCATTCTACTGTATGCACCACAAGAGCATTGTTCCAGACCTACACATTAACGTCAGCGGGCCTGCCATGCATACCAGCAATCACACGATATTTTGCGCAATAGGAGATACAATATCCTTTGGCCTAGAGTAGACGGTAGAGAATTTCCCCCCTTCAATTATTCGACTCAGTATGCATCGAGCAGCACCTTGGCAGCTATTTCCAAAGCCGTCACACTTATCAGTACAGTACCACGCTTTGTGACACGCAGTTTTTTTTCATCAGCGGTGACGCATTCGCTATGATAAACTTCGCGTTCACCAGTAAATCAGTGTCGGTAACGAGATGGCGGCTTGAGACACTATCTAAAACCCATAAACCTTCTTCAGCGCTTGTCCCTCGTACAGCCAGCACAAAAAATAAGATCAATAAATAGTTGTTCATAAAATTCATGAATAATAAGTACAAAATTATATTATTTTTTTGGAAAGTATGTATTCGAAAGAAATACAATTTTTAAAGTACTTACTTAAAAATCAGCATCTCCAGACTTGATTAATTCTTTTTAGTATAAGGACACGCCGACTTGATGTGTCCCGCCTTTCCACACTTGTAACATTTGCGTCCTTCTGACTTTCCAGCCTTTTCATTGTTGGCGACATCTCGACCCACTCTCCTATACAGTTCAATTTCCGTTCACTGAGCGAAGTAGCTAGCTCCTCCACCTACCACAGACATTCATTGAGCATATTATTTATTTTTTGCTAGCATTAAAACGCTCGTCGCCGGGTCGGCATAGTGCACGATGTTACCTTATAAGAAGATTGTCAGCGCCGCCACAAGCCTCACTTACTGCAATTACGTAAAGCTGGTGCTCTGTCTATGTTCTGCTCGCACTACTGGGTTCCGCAAAAGAAGATTTTATACTTTGTTCAGGCGTAATCTTGGTTGCAAAGTTGTGCAGCAGCGTCTGCAAAGCATGTTACAGTGTAGCCTGCTCCTCCCATCATCCTTCAACCTACCTGTTGTATTAGCGCTCAGCTACTCCGTTCAGGTGTTGACCGAGAATCTTAACGTTTGTGCCTTCGATCTACAAAAACAGCACACCCTATCTGCAAATTGTATTTGCCAAAAATATCGCTTGCCCCCAAATAGAAAAAAGATTCTCAATCCTTGATACAAATCCTTACCGTCGAAAAGACAAATCACCAGCTTCCGTTGGCAATTGTCCGGGACACGTTTGAGCTGAGACCCGGGTACAACTGCTGTGGGCGGCTTTTAGTGGTACAATGGTGGCGGCTTATCATGCTGAAGTAGCGTAGGCTGCTCAACCTGAGCCATTTACACTCTGGCAGCAGCACCAGCGAATTCACGCTGGTACGCGCTAAAGTACGTGTTTGTTGACACTTCTGGCGACACACGATCAGGTGGAGTTACGTCAAGAGCCTCGCTACTCGAGGAACTGCCCCACCTAAGCACCCAACACGCTGGGCCTGTTATCATGTACACGCTCATTCTTGTCTTGTGACGCGTTCACATGCTCCGTGCGATTGTTAAGACCCATAAAGAGTTCCAGGAGCTTCTCTTGCATGTCCACTGGCTCCGCCTTGACCTCATGGCTCTCCCCTTGAACGCCGTCCCTCTCGCGACCGGCACCTGCCCTCACCCTTCATTGTCAGCATCCTCATCGTCTGTTAGGCTCGTAATTTATCAGTTTTAAGAGGATTGAGGAGAAAGTACAAGTATTTATTATAAGAAAACTTGCGTTGTCGCATAGCTATGTGAACTCACAACCAATCATGATAACCCTCATACTTACGCTTTCGGTGAGTGGACGGTCGATACCAGTTTCTAGCAGTAACTCACCTAAGCCAATATAGACTCTGATGAGACGCAGTCCCTATGCGGCAAGATTATATATTTATATTTTAGCTCGCAGATGACGTCAGTCCTGAAATTATTAGCTTGAAACATGAGATCTATGTATGTATACTTGACGTGTACCACACACCTGTGCAGGTACGCTAATGCTATAAGTCATCGGATTTGTAAGTTAAGCGCGAGGTGCACTAGGGACCGTACTCAAATTTTCCCTGACGTAACATGATAAACCTTGTATTGCAGATTCCCTGTTGCAATCAACAATTTATGCATTAATAAAAAAATCAATCGATACAAATATATTTTCAAGGAGTCCCAGGTAGATCTCAAAGTCGAATCCTTCGCGGCTTTTCTTATAACTATACGAATGAATGACCATTACGAAGTAGCCTTAAGCGATTTCATCTAGAATGTAGCCTTAATAGTTTCTATTATGCAATTGTGCACAATTCGCAAACTATTTTCTATCATGCTACAAAATTTATAACAGACGTACAACGCAATACTACTTAGTGGGAGAATGTACCGTGTGTTAGTGGTTTAATGTACCGTGTGCAAGAATACGCGCTATGGTAAGCCTAGTAATATTTAAGTAAGAAATAGGATTTTGTCGTTCACCTAAAATATAATTTTAATGCTAATTGACACCGGGTGTTTGTGAATTGTTGGACTGAAAAATAATTCTTCTGTTTGCTAAAATCCGATTTTTGACCATTCGAGCCGTTTCGGTATTCTTTGTGTGTATATCATCGTCCACAACAATTGTTCAAATTGTAATTAGCTATATTACTGAATATTCCATCCACAATAACCATAACTTAACAGAGACAGCACAGTATGAGCGTGAGTGGTGGTGGGCTCACAGCAGTCAGTAGAACAAAAGGTCCACTTTGTACGTGAAGACTTGGGAACGAGTGTATTTATGTTAGAAATAGACATGTGGCCATGTGACATTTCGGTGCGCGTGAAAAGGCGCGCCGATTTGTGTACAATTCACCACATTCTTGTGTGGAGATATATTGGAACTATGCGTTTGAGTGGCTAGCAACAGAGCTGGAAAGTGAGTGGATGCTGGAGATATCAGTTAGCTAGTGCATCAGCAGCAACGGAAGATCAATATAAATAAATAATATATACAACCTTCCAACACTCAAGCGCAAGCCATTCGAGCAATTTATCAGCAAAGGCAGGTTGTGAGTTAAGCGAGAGCCGAGATAAATAGCAGCAGACATATGAGGACGTGCACGAGACGGGAAATTTTTATCATTTAGACAACTTGTTAATTTAGACAACTTGTTAATTTAGACAGTATCATTTAGACATGTTGTACTTAGTACCTTAGGATTGTATGAATACTACATAGTTCGTTTCTGTGTGAAACCTATCCCGCGTAGACCAAAGCTGCATGTATCAATTTACAATATGCGATTTGGGAAAATGCTTTCAACTGTCATGCGGTTGCCGGAACAATGGTTGTTACGCCACCGAGATTGCAGTGGTGTGATCTAGCAGAACGTATTTCTTGATGTTGTTTTATAAACGTACTGACATACAGTGCATATGCGTAGCGGAGTGGACATCTCTTTGTAGTCAAAGGAAGACTTCGGGTTAATATCCACTTAGTTCTACAGAACTAAATACAACGATGGAAGCGTTCAACCGTTGTGAAGAATATCGCGTAGACTATGAAGTAAGCAAGCTAAAGTTTTATAGTTCCTGAGGGAAGTGGTATAGTAGCCATTGAAATATGTATTATTATGGCCTCAACACACCAACAAAATAATCGAGTCAGGTCGGCAAAAGGGGATAGTACGTTAGTAAATATCTCTTCGCGGTTCAAATCTACATGTACAGTTTCGGATTCGCCTAAACCGATTCCATACAGCAAATTCTTCGCAACTAATTTCCCAGAAGACTACCTGACCTCAGCATCTTCTGAGCCTCATACTCATGTGATAACACCAAAGGGTAGACGCCGACGATGTACGCGCTTTTTCAGTTTACCAACCGCATTGTTATCCCGACTAGAAGAACCGTGGTGCCTTACTCGCTTTTACAGGTCACCAAGCGCAGTTTACGCCCAACTAGAAGAACTATGGTGCCCTGCTGAGGCCTACCGGTTTTCAACTAGCCAAGTTCAAAATAGTTCCTTCTGCTGACGCTCACCAGATCGTGGATCGACCAGACTCAAAAGGGACTTTTAAACTGAGGTTTACTGGCTCGTCGTCGACGGGGCTCTTTCTTCTGGTAGTGAGTGACCCAACCCGGACCTTCCTAATTATTTTTGTGCTACTAGTTGGAGCCTCTAGAAGCTATGCTTTTCGATGGCAGGCATAGTCTGGTCCATGGAAGGAGTTACCGGAAAGTACGCGTATCTTATAAGTAAAAAATTATGCGCTGTATAGGTTTATCTATTTGCTATATTGCAGAGAAGTTTTTCGGTGTCTCTCTTTCATTCTCCTATATTCCTCTACATTAAACTAATGAAACGAGATTCGGATCTTCTGACACACTCAGCTGGTTATACTTGTCTACCAACCTCGTAATTCGCCGAACCAGGAATCAATGACCTCAGCCTCGACCACTTGAGATTCGCTGACTCAGAGTGGGATTTGCGACTCAATATTTCTCCGACTCACTCATTCGCTGACTGGTATCCATAGTATTTTATTTATGGAAACCCTACACCCCAGAACTGACAGCTAAATGTGTTCAAAAGTAACAAGTCCTTAAACATCGGGAATCTTCTGCTCAAAAGTGAAACGGAACTTATTTTTGAAGTATCGACGGTAATAAACCCTGTACTTAGTTATCGATACTAAGGTTAGTTACTTGCTGTAAGAATCGTAGTGTGCAGAATCATTGACGAAACACCAGCCATTCATTAATGTATGTCGTACTTTGTATTGTCCATCGCTAATAGTACCATGACTGATAGGGTACGGTATTTTCATTAAGCTATTTTACAGTTCACACTTAATACGGCCTTAGGTACATTGTATTAAGTTTGCGTCATTTCCAGATTTGCGACTAATCACGCATCATATTGGCACGAGGAAGTGTGTCTAATACGATGAGCGCTGCCAACGGCGGTATCACGACCTTCAATGGGCACACGGCGTCCAATAATTGTGGAGGACACGGGCACCGAGGAGACGTGTGCCTTAAGCGCGTGGCCTGGAGGACGTCGAGTGCGGTTTACCCGGTGTGCCCATGATGGGGCCGGAGGTGGTGGAGTTTCCGAGCGTGGGAACGGCGGGGCCCGAAGTGTAGATACTGGATGTGCACGGGGATCCCAACCAGCTCCAGACGTGGAAAGGCAATCCCGGAGTCCTGCCAACGAAGGATGGAGGCGGGACTATCACAGGTCGAAGAATATACGCACCGGCTGTTGTCGACGCTTTTCCGGAGGAGATGCCCAGCAACGTTTTGATGAACCCGATGAGGTTGGTCATCGATATGTAGCTGACTACGATGGGCAAGGTTTCCGAATAGTCGGTGACTTCAAAGTGGATAGGCGCAACCTGTCGACGCCTACGAACTGGAGAGTCGCCGAAGTGTCATCGACTCGATGGAGAGATACACCGCAATATTGCCGGCTCCAAGGATGGGAGTTAGCGATATATTGACGAACGCAACCGCGTGCTGGTGCGAGCAGAAACGACCAACGACTAATGATTTTGCTGGAGGAGGAAGCGTTGGCATCTTGGATGATGGGGAGCATGATCATTTCTTCTTGGCCAGTGTTTCTAGTGTGCATCCTCCTGAGAAGACACACGTCTTGTGATACTCGATTTCTTCGAAGCGTACCTGGAGGGAAAGATCGTTGCGGTAGTACGTCCGTACGTGCGTATTCCCCAAGATATCGCTGAGAAGACCCTGCTACTTCAACTCCCCGAACGCCGAGTGGGAGAACGGGCACCTGGCAGCATGAGTCAAGAACTGGTCAAGGGTGCTAAGTAGACCTGCTACGATACGGACACTGGATGTCTCACCTTCGTGTTGCTGGATAAAGTTGTAGCAGCGAGTTTGCACGCAAAATTCATTTTGCACCGTGATACCCGACTTTAACTGTTGAGTCTGGCCACTATACAGGGAGAAACTGTACCGTCAACCTCTTCCTCAGCGAATCGCAACTTTCTCCATTATCAAGTACAAATTCTCGTCCACGGCGTGACAGACAGTACTGTACAAGCACTTATTTCGTCGAGCGTTTCATGTGAGGTGACATCGGTGACCGTGGATGTCTCATCGGGTCTGAGGCATATGAATCAAACTTCCTCGTGGCAAACTTTGGTACTGTATCATGTCCCGAACAGCTCAAGTTGGTGACACACATTTCTTCACCCGATACGTCGCTTTTTCTTCATCATCACCGGTATTTCTAGCGGTGAGCACGTTTTTCTACTACTCGCCGTTCCATTCAAGTGTCAAATGTGCCGCTAGGAATAGTACCATCCTCTTCGAAAATTACCGCGAGTTCGTTGGTATGCAACTCCCTCCCCATTAGGTTAGTGTCTTGACCTTTGCCCACCTCGACGTAGTCGGGCGCTTAAAGAATTCCCCTGGACTGGCGGAGACCCTGACTGCGAAAACGGCCAAGCTGAAAGCCAAAGCGCGCACAGCCCCATTGTTAACCAAGGTTATTCAGGATCCCTCGCAGGTCCAACAAACGGAGTCAGCCTCTGCTGCGACTCTTATTGTCCAACTAGAGGTGGTCCAGAGCTCCACACGCTCCACGGGTCTTTCGACGTAAAGGTGATTTGACCACGTTACTAACAAGAAACCTCGGGCCTCGTGCCAGACCTCGACGTCATCGGGGCAGCCATCTGTATACAAAGCACACTTACTGCGTCGACCTAGGTTCCCAAAAGCATCCGGAATGCTCAACCAAATTCTCACGAATTGGTTCCTACTGCCCAACAGAACGCAAAGGTACCGGGACAAGGCAACAAGAAATCCTCCGCTAAAGCAAAGGTGAAAACAAATAGAAGTTCTCCTACGCCTAAAGCGCCGCTAATCTATCTTACTCTTCAATGATAGCGATGTACAAAGGCTCTTCCTGAGCTAGTACAGCACCTTAAGGTTGTCAACACGGCCGCACTGGAGGACAACAAAGCAGAGAGTGGTGGTAGCTTGGACATCACTGTATCTCCTATCGAGCTGGCTCTGGCACATACTCGCACAGAGGTAGAAGATGCTCAACGTACGGTTGATACTCTCAACATAACATAGAATGTGCAGATCTTAGTCGATACAAAGAAAGTTCGCTACTTCGAGGCTCGTGCTCGCGCGGTTGAAGTGGCCCTCGCTCGTGAGGATGCGGAGGTCGCCAGTTCTCCCTCCACCAATAGAGCAAGTGAGGCTCTGACTTCTTTGAAGTATGAATATCGTGCCGTCAACGCGGCGGCTACGACCACGAATAATAACCTAACGACTTCCGCAACCACACTTAAGACGAAGGTACGATGCTTAGCGAGATTTATTCCCGACGAACGTCCAGCGCACGAGGCTGCAGACCAGCACAATAATCAATCTCCGGCCGGGATGCCGAATGCTACAGCCCAAAAAAGTAGGGAACGCAGCCGCTCCACTTCTATACAGCACCTACTGACATCCTATGTGCGCCGGAAACAGGAATGCGCTTCTGTCAGTACCGAGCCGATTTCTAGAATGGTTTCCCTAGCAGGCGTATCCTAAGACCCGGCGCCATGTCTAAAGGCGCCGACCCATGATAACGGTTCAGACTCTTCCGATACGCACGTTATAGACGTCAAAATGGTGGAGAGGTATATCACCTTGGTCATACCATGATTCTTGGTGATCTGGTGGCGGTAATGTAACGCATCCACCTTGCGCCGCCATTGTTCCCATACCAGTTGAGTTGGCTAACAATTTTGAGGACGAGATCTATCCCTCTTCAAGTACTAAATAGGCTCAGATTTCTGTAATCAAGCCCCAGGTTCCATCCCACCCGAATGTTATGATGCTTCGCTATCGAACGTGGCCGCCCTATCGCCGGTGGAAAACATGCGCACCCCTGATACACGCGCACAGACGTTACGTGCCACCGTAGTCCACAAGGTCCCGGAGACTGCGTCGGCATTAGCGGCTGACGCGGGTGCCGGAGCGCATAAACAAATTCCTGCGAGCATGGCAGCGATTAGCCAATGGGAAAGCACGCGCAAGAAGATGGTTACAGTTCTGCTACAATTCCAGTTGGACCTAAAGATCGGATTGCCTGGATCACTTTCTGTGTGTCGGAGCTCGATGCGATTGTTAGTACTCTGCCTTTTACGGGGTTTTATCTTGCTTCCATAGCGGATAATCCCTCTGGGTATTTGGTAGCTCTATCAATAGCGAGTCCCAGCTTGCGGTTATTCGCCAACATGCCAGCCACACAAACGAACGTCTTCGTAAACTGTTTACTGATCAATTGCGACGGCTGAAGGTCAAAGCGGGCACTTCAATGGAAACAACCGATTCCATTCAACGATGGCGACGTGTCACCCAGTTACGGCCGGAGTTTTTCTGCGCAACGGTAGTCGAGCCACTATCGGACTTAGATCACTATGCCGTGATGAATGTACTGTGTGTTTTACTACAAGCGCTCGCGCCTGTGGAGGCCGATACAACTATAGTAAAGCCGCAAACCAAGGCATCCCTCTATCACACCTCCGACGACGTGAGCGCAGCAATATCTCAAATCTGTTGATTGGCAACCAGCTCTTGCCCTTATTGCGCGCGACAGGCGTCTGCTGGAACCTCGATACTAATGGCACCGTGGTTGCCATACCGACTGGATTGACAAAGAATGCGTGTAATCTCGTTTTTGGTACCTCTGTGGGGCAACCTCCCTTAAGTCACCGATATATTACACCCCTCCATCGACATTGGCCTGTTCTATATGCCACCCGACGGCCACTCGAAAACAGCATCGGTCTACACTCGAATAACGTTGCAGGATTTCCAAAACATGCCGAGTGCTAAGCGGAATGGTTTGAACACTTTTTTCAGCGCGAGGAACGGGGGGGGGCGCTTAACTTAGTTTTTCTTCAAGAAACTCGAGTCACTACGGGCGAGGCAGCGTCTATGGGCAAGCTGTACCACCAAACCTGAGGCTTCGTGAAAAAATTCGGATGCACGATGTGGACAGAGTCTGGAGAGGTCGGTGGGGGTATCGCTACCCTATTTAATCCGTATTTGTCGATTACAGAGATGGAATCTTGGCACGAGGATTCTTGGACGCAGCACTGGATGAGAGCTAGCATTAGTCTTATGGGGATATCAATACCCTTCGTCAACATGTATGCGCCGTCTGATAAGCATGAAAGGGAGGCCTTTTTGAAATGCTTCATCACCAGGTTACAAGACACATCGGTCCGCTATTGGTGGGAGGAGATTGTAAGTGCACTTTAGTCCCACGTTTCGACCGGTCGTTCGTCTTACCAGGTGGCAGACATGATTCTCTAGTGCTGCGTAGGCTTCTTGCACGGGATCAGATGAGCGATGTCCTGAAAGATGAGTTGGAACGGGCGGAGGAAGAGCGGACGGTTTCATCCTTTCACGCGGCGGCTTACACCTACTTATACACGCGCCCCGGAGGTGATTTTCAGCCATTTATCGCCTGGATCGGTGGTATGCAAGTGCGCATCATGCCGACTGGATTCGTGACGTAGACCTGTCAGTACCCGGACCAGCAACTGATCACAATGGGGTTACTATTCGGATTGAATCGCCCGACCACTTAGTACGCGTGCGTAAACCTCGGCGAGTATATCCTGTGCCGGTGTGTGCGAAAGCTGCTGCCAAACGTGCAATTCTTGTTGCCCTCGGCACAGTATGGAGCGTAGTCGAAGAGGCATATGTGCTTCCGCTGAAGGATGTTGCTACGGCTCGCAGGTTGGTGGGACGGGTGGGAAACGCAATTGAGAAAAGATCTTCTGGCCCATACCAGGAAAGCCCGTCAGGGTTTGACGAAAAGTTACCAGCAGCGCTTGCGCCGATTATATGTCCGTCTAGACTCGACGCTACTAGAAGCGCGAGCTGGAGACGCTAAAATGATGATAGACCATGAGATCTGCGAGCATTCTGTCGCTGTTGATTCTCCGGAGGAGCTTCGTCAAAACGTTGCGGAATGATGCCAGTTATTGCAGAGCATCAAGAAAGAGAGGCTTCTCACAAAGCACACATACTGTCCGGGCGATTCGTCGCGCAGATTTTTCGCTTGAGTAATTTCAGGACAATAAGATAATTTCCCTGGGCGGAAATGCATCCTACGATCCCAATCGATCGCAGGAACTGTCCGCAGAGATGATGGACGAATGGGCGCCAATAATGATTCGTTCATTCAAGTGCTCCGAGGAGACCGCCGTATTTTTCTGGACAAACGGATCAAATTGACGATTCTACTGTCACGGAGATCACATCCATGGAAGATGTGAGTGTAGCCTTGAAACATCTGAGGCGTGGAAAGGCGTCAGGTCCGGATGAAACTAGTAACACCTTTTATCGCGACTACGCTGACTAAATAGATCCGATTTTTGCGACCTTGTATACGAGATGGATTAAATGCAGCGTGTTTCTGTCTTCGTTCAGAGAGGCGCACATCCAGTGACTGAAGAAAACAACCGTTTCAGCTTTGCCGCTTGATCATCACCCTATTGAGCTTTTCAAAAGCGACTACAAGTTATTTACCAAGAATCTTTCATTTCGATTTCGGCCTATGCTATCGCATACGGTGCTACCGGCCCGAGTTGAATTTAACCCAAAGAGCTCGATAAATACGGCAATAAATATATTTGATGCTGTACGTCAAGCTGCAGGTGAGGACCCCGATCTACATGGAACCATCGTTCTGCTTCTCGATTTAACTAAAGCTTACGACACGCTACAGCGTCCGTTTTTGTTGTCGGTGCTAGTATGGCTTGGATTTTTGCCTTGATTCGTCCAGGTAGTTGATGCGTTACATCGCAATACGACTTGCCAATTCATCGTGAATGGCTACCGATCTAGTCGCCGCGCTGTCCGCTGTGGATCAGACAAGGGTGCCCTCTTCCCCCACTTCTGTTTATTCTGGCCCTTGATAGTGCCTATCGGGTGATACAGGAGATGGTGGACGTCCGTGGATTACCACTTACGTCTAATGGACGAGTGACCGAGCTCAAAGTATCGGGCTGCGCAGACGACACGGCTGTCCACCTGCGCGACCATTCAGTGAAGCATGTTGTCGACAATTTGGACGACTTTGGTATTGTCTTGGTTTTTCTTACGAATCGAGCTAAGCCTATGGTCACTGAACTCGACTATCGCGGATCACAATCGACACCAAAGGACTCACTTTGCTTTTGCTTGCCTATAGCGAGTCTTGTCGGTACCTTGGTATGCTGGTGGGACAACGTGACCACTTAGCCAAGAAATAGATTAAGTTTATTCGATTGTCATGGCGTCGGCTCTTCAGAGCCAGGGAGAAGACCCACACAGTCGAGCAGCGGGTCCGTCTTGACAGCGCCACTGTGGTGCCCAAAATAACATTCCTCGCGTTTCACTACTGGCCTCGTTCCGCCATGGTCACACGACTGCACGGCTTGATCTTGGACTTTGTATTGTGGTCCCGCGATGGTAAACTGTCCAGACCTTGGGTACCCGCAGAGATGGATGCGCTTCCTATCCAACAGGGTGAACTTTTCGTGTCATGTATTTGAACTAAACTTCTAAAAGTGGCAGCAAAAGCGGTTGGGAAGTGGGCGGATAATGCTTCCACGAGAGAGTTACTGATCGGCGACGTCCTCTGAGATTCTTCCGAATCGGGTCCGGCTTAAACCACACCTTGTTGGACTGAAGTAATGCACCCTCGATTACGGTCGTCTCTCTAGTTGACCGGAACTAAAATTGCTGTTGGCTTATCTGCGGGTCGACATGCCCGCCAAGGCGAGGCGAAGGAAGTCTGTCGACGCGCCTTAGTTCTTACATCGAGAGAGTCGAGATAGTCTACAATAACGATGGAAGTGTCACAATTGATGTTCGAAGGGCACTCAATGGAAACATGAGGACCGGAGTGAAGGCCGAATTTGTGGCATCGGGTCGATTCGACACACAATGGCTTGTACATGCTACGATAAAAGATATTTCACACGGCTCCGGGATCGCCGCGGTGCACCGTACAATTTGAACAGTGCTGATTTCGCACGGAATCAGGACTATCTTGGCGATACCTTATCTTGAATGACGGTCCAGTGTGGGTGACGAAGTTTTTACCCAGACGCGACATGGCTACTCAATTGATGGCGAAGCGCCGACACTTCATGTCCTTCTGCCTCGCCCTACTTTTTAACTTCCCGTCACTCGTGTATCGTGCTATTGAACCCAGCGGTTTACTCGCGTACTCCGCGAAGGTTCATCTTCACCATGACTGGCTACTCAATCGCAAAGGTACATCTCTATCTCACTTCGAGCCAGGCATGTCGTGCTTATCGACTCCCATCACATCGCTGGTGGTGTTTAATAAAGCTGTTTGTATGACTTGTGGATCTCCTGTGCACTTTGGCCTACATCCGGATCTTAAGCGCTTCGTGCAACATTGGGCATGGTCGAGAAGATATCGGCCGCAGCAAAGAAAGCTAAAAAAGGTTGTCTCAAGTCGGCATGAAGGGATACGGCTTCAAGATCAGCGTGCAGCAAAGCCCGAGATCAGTATGCTTTCCGACGGTACCGATCTAATTGAGTTAAGCGACCTCTGATAGATACGAGCGCCTTTTCCAACAAGTACTCAAACACTCTATCGGCTTAAAAGTAACAGCTATCTACTCTGGAACTGGTCGGCACAAGAACTTTCAATTCCCTTACCAGGGTGTACATCCACCCAACCCGTTACGGGAAACAATGTATTTTGGACTTTTCCCCAGTGCCCGACGACATTGGGACGATCTACTTTCTAGATGACAACGTTTTGGGGCCTTGTAGGCGGCGGAAGAACACGTGTGGGTGTTTGTTATGGACTTGTCAGGTCTTCCAAACGCTTTTTGGGATGCTATCAAAACTTTATTCAACCCAAGTGAAGTTCCTTCTAGCGCAAAAAGTGTGGTATTCCCAGCAGCCCGGGAGCTCTGGCGTTTTGCTGTTTCTACAACGCTACATGCCATATGGATCGAGTGCCTCCGCCGCATAAAAGACCCAACTCTTCCTAATGAGGCACACAATGCCAAGGATAGAACCCATTTCCGCAGTTCGCTAACAAGATTTTGGAGCTCGACGCACCAGCCTGCCGATGGAGAAGATATTAAACTTCTTGCACGAGCCTGGTCAGCTCTTGCTGATTGCCTCATCTGCCTTGACGAACCAATGACGATGTGGTTTCTGCCCAGTGACAGTAACTCATACTTTTTGTACGTCCTATTCTTCGACGGGGGATCGCGAGGAAACCCCGGACCGGGCGGAGCTGGAGCTGTAATTATCGAGATTCACATTCCATCACAGCTCCGCGTGCATTATGTGGGTTACAAGTATGGCATACGTTTCGTACACACTACGAACAATGTCGCTGAATACCGAGGGCTGTTGAATGAACCTCGCTAGGCAAAGGTAAGTGGCTATTCACCCCTGCTTGTCGTCGGGGACAGCACTTTAGTGCTTCCTCAATTTCGAACTCATCGCTCTCTTCACAAGCCGCATCTGGATTTGTTGTTATTTCTGGAAGCGCGAGCCTTAGCAGACGATATCGCCGTCGTCATCTGGACGCATCACTTTTGCGACTACAACAAGATGTTGGACAGCTAACATCGCTGTAGACACATGTGCTTCCTTCAATGACATGTACCCTTGGATCGCCGTGTCGTCACTGAAATTGCGTGATTCCTCGACAATAATATCAACTATTGGCTGGAGACTTCTCGAGCCGAACAAAATGAACTCTAGAGCCACGCACCGACTTCGAAGAGTCTAATCATCTTGAGGCAACACCTTGTGCAGTGGACTAGATCTACCCTAGTATATAAAGTAGTTGTTCACACGGTAACTTTGCTGCTGGTAGACAGGATATAGCGAGGCGTTCGCGTACCTAAATATACATCACCTTCTCACTCGCTTAAATTTGCGTCCCATGTATTATTATCGGTTTTACAATAGTCGTGTGACGTTATTACAGTTTTGTAAGACCGACAATGACAACCAAGATACTCATACTCTCTCCATTTTTTCCATGCAGACGGGATGAGCTGGAAGCATCGCGCTAACGCCGTTCCCTTGGAAGTGCGTTATTGAGAAGCTACGTAGTATACATGTTGCTTAGATGCTGTTATCTCGCGCTTTACGTGCTTTTTGTATGTGCAGTTATGTGATTGAGTTCGAATCTTGATTTTTCTGTTCTCGCAGGAGGTGTCACGTAATCTGTACCACATACAGTGCCAAAACTCTCTCTCTAGAATATATGGCGGTCACGATGCATGACGCCTTTTCCTATGTTAACGCCGGTTCAAGTGTCTGTAATATTGTATGCGATGTCGACAAAGTTGTCATCGAGCAATTTACAGAAAATTTGTTGGACCAGACTTTGCTTGATATAACCAACAGCCCGCACATGCATCGACGCTTGTCAGTACACACACCAGAGACGTGTTCACTAACAATGCATCTAGATTTCTGGTGATGAAACCAGTCATTTTCCGCTATCCAACCCGTAAAGACAGAATTCATGGCCAACTTCAAGGAAACTTCCGATACTTTGGTGTCTACCGACGTTGTCATTTGACGCTGGGTAAATTTCTCATGTACTTATCTCCCTCTAAATTGCTTATGGGAGGCGTTAAGCATCAACCTCCCCTCGTTATCACTATCCGCCCGTACACTTAAGATGCTCTAATTGGTCAATAAAAATAAATGCAACGAAAATTTTAATCCCTGATTGGTCATACAAATAATAAAAATGAACACCTTACACCATTAGCAGCTATGTACGAATACTCATCTTCCTCTTGCAACTATCCCTTTTCCCACAACACCTTAAAAAAGGACTCCCTAACAGCCCCCTGACGATGGTACATGCTTCTTTTTTTGCTGAGGCTCAAGTTAATTTGAAGGCAATGTCATTCCAGTGGAACAACCCATCGCAAAATCCTGCAGTGGATCAATTCGTTTGAAGATCACACGGGTAGCTACGAAACATTACAAAAAAGTAATGAGCAGACAGTCCGGCGAGCTCTCCAGTTTTTGAACCCGAAGGCTCTTAAAGTAGCTTTTCTACCATTATAATGAAGATGGTACAAATACAATCGCATATTTAATACTACATCGACACGTTTAAGGTGATTGATATTGAAGTGAGACTTTAACGTGTCTCGGTACGTGTATTGCCAACAACGCTTTGGAAGGCAGATCCAGGTTAATTGCAATTGATGACACAGGATCTAGGATCTACTGGCACGTCTCCTCTCAATGGAATTGGCGGTATTGGTCGGAGGCGGATTCAACCACGTAGCTTCGTGAGCGGTTTGCTCTCGAGAAATGACGATGTTGGGCGAGGAATTGACCTGTCCAAAACTTTCAGCTTCGCTCGCGCTTTCGAATGCTGCATCTTTAAGAGTGTCTTTGAACGGCAGAGATGCTAGTATTAGACTCAAAAAGTTAGAGTCCGTGCTGGCATTACGAAAGCGACTGCGTCAACGCTGGTACACGGAATGATAATTTTCCAAGTGCTTAAGTATTAAGCTTGTGCAGGCGATTGACGGAATGAAAAGTGAACACGCTAAAGGAATATATGCAGTGACTGAAACCCTGCTTTGTAGTGTAAATTTTTCCATGGTGTAAAGCAAAGGCACGCTACCGGTCATGTCCTGACGTGCTTTGAACGAAATACAGAACTAAAAGACGCTGGGCGTCAATATGAGCACGTGCTATTTGGCAGCCATCTGCAGAGAGGCTGGAAGACAGAAGTTCTATGTTTGTGGATTGTAGTGGAGCTACCCAGCTCTTAGTTAGAGGAAGACTTACGACTCTGGAAGTCACTTAGTTCTACGGAACTAAGTTCCTATTAGTTTAGAGATTCTTTCGTTCTTAGAACTAATCAACAAAGACTCGGAGAGTCCGTAAGCTCGTAGAGCTTCTAGTCCTGGTTCGAGGGACTAATAAAGACTCTAAGAATCGTACGCACAATGTGCTCTAGAGTATATGCCACAAGCTGGCTCTAACTCTTACCGATCTACTGGCGTCTAAACTAGACACGTGTCAATCGAAGATCAAAAGGGGAACTGAACTTTTATTTCTTAGTTTTATCTGTAATAAACCTCATTGAACTACCTAATACTAAGGTTAAACTAATTCGCATAGTAATCTTCCGTATATTAAAGATTGATGGATGGTACATCAATCTGTCATCGATGGATGACTGAGGTTATCAACCACATCAGTTATCACAGATAAAACTTTATATCACATACACAAGGTATATCGTTTTAGGACGGTAACGGTCGTGTGACCCCGTTACACCCTTTCCCACCAGACTGACGTTACCAAATAACGTCAATCAAATTATTACCTCATCGAGGCCACTGGTGAACAGTAACCTCAGGGTTGTGTAACGCGTCAGACATGACAATGCCAAACGAGTCTTCGGCTTTTTCCGACCTGTTCTTCATTGAACAGGAGGAACTGGACTATGGCAGAGTCTAAGGTTAGCACACCCGTGCGAGGCGAAATGTTGAGACAGGCACCTAATTCGTACTCTGAACGCAGTGCTGCGGATGCGCTAACAGCGCTGCACACGACACCCAATATGGGGTCGGCAATCATCACGAACCCACTCGACGAGTAGCAGGAGCAGGTGCTCCAACGACGGGAGAGCGATTAGCGCAGATCTAAGATCATGGCGACACTAGAAAGTCATACCGACTATGTGTTTACGCCTATCAGTTTGGAGGAACGTCTCCGACAGTCTACTGGTCAGTCTTTGGAATCGTGGAATATCGGTCCGGCAGCCAATACACCTGAAGAAATTGAAGCAGGAAAGGTATTGCGTTAGAGATACCTGGTGCCGTATGTTATGACTCCAAGTCAACACAAGGCAAGGCTTTTAGACCAAGGTCATGGTATACTAGTTCCACCGACAAGGGGTACCCCCGTACTCCTAGACGTAGGGGGGTTGGCCTCTGAAGAAGACGATGCGTTTCTACGCTGGGTGCATAAAGCACGGTGCTTGAGCAGCATTAATGCTTTGAGAGAAAGCGCTGACAAGGATGACGTACATCTCGAGTGGAAACTCCGTTATGATTTCACCAAATTGAGGGCCAAAGGTAAGTTGCGGGCGATGTTGCGCACGCGATACGATGCGGCTGTGTCGATGATTGCGAGTCCCCATCGGGCTTCGGTCGTGGATTTCCTGCTGCTTCATTACTGGTGAGAAGCGTGAGGGGTCGCAAGTATGATTTGACGATGGCGCTCAAAAACATCCACGGCATATGGGCAATCTTGCCGAAGGGGTATCTCCTGCTCCCACGAGTTCTCAGACTCAGAGTACCCCCGCCACTTCACCAGATACTGGTATTGGCCATGAAAACGACGTCGTTGAAGTAACCTCTCTACATGGAACTGGAGGTTTCCTTGCTCGTCAAGCAATGCCGGTGGTGGTTGGTGTGTAGGCTGCAGCCCATGAGGATTTGGTTCACGAGGTGAACAGTCTTCGCGATACTTTGGGTCATACCCAGCTCACGCTTAACGCGGTTGAGACGAGTAGGAAGCGCACAGAGACGCAGCTTGATCTCCTGATTCGGATGCAGCAACCTGTGGCAAGTCCAACCTTCGCGGCGCACGCGCCTCCCGATCAACCTGGGACGAATCCCGATATGGCTTAATGTGACCAACGTATATACGGGGGGTGTACGAAATTTGAGCGGTAAGTTGAGCGTATACTCAAGACCCTACTTGGCCACGACCGTAATGATTCTATTAAGCGAGGACGAAGCTTCGTCTTAAATACAGCAGACAATACATTTGTAGTTAGGTACTTAGTGTTTAGTAAGACTTGGTCACCGACCTCATAACTTTCAAAACAGCTTCTGCCTTCAGCATCCGCTTTTTTCTTCTGTTTGTCTTGGCTATCCGCCATTGCGTCATGCACAAATCGTGACATTGAATCGCGTTGTTAGGAACGCGCTACCCTGTTTTTGAAAAAGTGGCAAAGATGACATCACCAAGCCGATCGGCCACCTCTCCCCCACCAAACCCTGAGCCACGTAGTGGTAGCTTTAACGGAACGCGAAGGAAGGGGGGTGAGGCCTTTCACGTAGAACGGAGTAGAGCCTGTCGAGGCATGGACGGCATTGTTCATGGTGAGCTCAACAATGGAGAGCATTGAGCTCCAACTCCGAGGCGTCTCAGCGCACACGAAGCGTAAGACATCGCCGGGGACGCAATTAAAGCGCTCAGTCCGACCATCGGTCTGCGGAGGAACCGCTGTTGACATGTCTAATCTGGTGCCTAGTACCTTGAAGATGGCGTTCCAGAACTTTCCCGCAAAACGAGGGTCTCGGTCCGATACAATTTCCAGTGGCAGTCGGTGTTGTCGAAACACGCGATCAATGAACATCAAAGCTGTACCTTCACCATCATTCTATTTCGGCTAAGCCGATAAGTGATTCATTTTGCTCAAACGGTCGACAAAGACCACAATAACTGTGTTGCCGTCCGAATCCTTTGGTAGGCCAAATACAATGTCCATGCTGATGGACTCCCAGCACCCAGAGGCAACCGGCAATCTAACCAGCGGCGCAGTCGCATTAGCCGAAGATTTGACCTGTTGGCACGTTCACATGTGCGCACATAAGTGCTTACCCATTTATCGAGTTTGGGCCACTAATAACTCTGGCTAACTAACTCGTAGGTCTTTTCACGACCGAGATGACCGCTAATAGCTGTGTCGTGGACCTCATAGAGGATTCGATACTTCAGCTCCTCATCATGAGAAACAACGATACGCGAGGTATCCGCAGTATCCGTGCGATAGAACAACAAGCGGTTATCGATAGAATATCAATGTAGCCTCGCACGCGTAATTGTCGAAAATTTAATGTCCGAGTCTTTAAACTCATCGCTTCCAAGAGCACGTAGCAAAACTACACATTGTTCATCCTTGGCATACGATACACGGATTAAGTCAGTAACTGACGACGACAAAATCGTAGCATGAGCAAGCTCATAGTCAGGCCGTAGTGACAACGCATCAGCCAACGTATTTTGCTGTGCTGGTCGATTGGACGGCGCCAAAGCTTGGATCTCTTGCTTGGGTCCCACGAAAGTGGATTTTCTTTATGCCCGACAGGG
>JH598306.1:288928-314071 GCA_000173235.2 Hyaloperonospora arabidopsidis Emoy2
GCAAAATACGTTGGCAGAGGTCTGCAAGAGGTGAGGCGATCGGGTCGTCGTGCGTAAAGACGCATGATCGGTATAGACTACAAAAGCTTAGAGCCAATCAGATGAACTCTAGATTTGGCTAGAGCATACTTCATAGAAAGTAGCTGCTTGTCGTGAACTAGACAGTTCTTTTCAGCAGTTTAAGCTTACGGGATTCAAAAGCGATGACACGCTCGCGTCCCTTAACATATTTTTATAACAGAGCAAAGTCAATGGCAAAATCCGAAGCGTCACAGACGACACTGAAAGGCCGATCAGAATATGGCAAAGCCAAAATCGCGGCATGTAAGAGACTTTCCTATACGGCCTCAAAAGCCTCTTCTTCGGTACAAGTCCAGCACCTCTCCACATCAATTTTTAAGAGATTGTATAATGGCCGATCCATATCAGCGTTATTCTCGGTAGACTTTTGCAAGTAATTGGCAAGGCCAAGCCATTTGCGTAGATCCTTTTGGTTATTAGGAACCGGGAAATACACTATAGCCTTCACCTTTGCAGGATCCACCCGAAGACCTCGCTTCCCAATGAAGCATCCCAAAAGTGGGATCTCGTCCGCACCAAAGATATATTTTGATGCAATAGCATAGAGCTTATTAGTGCGCATGTACTCGAGCAAAGATCGTAAATGGTCGATGCGGTTATCCACGTCCTACCTACCCTGTTCCGTTCGACTATGGACAAATATATCATCAAAATATGTTTGTGCATAAGTACGGTGAGGGCGGAACAGTTGCGTCACCGAACGATCAAACGTATTTGGGGTATTGGAAATCCCCTGGGGCATAACCAGACACTCCCAAAGCATACCGCTTGGAGTAATAACCGCTGTCAGCGGGATATCACTTGTTCGCATGAGTAGTTGATAATAACCATCGACCAGGTCGAGTGCACTGTACATTGTACACCCTGACATGTTGTTTTGAATAACATCCTTTCTAGAAATGGTGTTTGTGCCGGTATAGTAGCCGCATTAAACTTGTTATAAGCATGCACAATACGCCACTTACCATTAGGCTTTTTTACACAAAATGTCGGGCGAATGAGGAGACTTGCTCTCACGCACCATTACTGCCGCATGATTAGCATTGAAAGACTCTTCAATGACGTCACATTGTTTCTTTGGTAAAGGCCACTGCCGTGTGACACAGTTTTTGGTTCCAGGAACCAAGTCAATTTCATGACGTACGCCCCTATCGGGAGTTAATACAGGCGGTCGATTATTACATACCACGTCTTGAAACTCCTTAACTAAAGGGTAGTAGGGATCTGAAGGATTCTTCAAAATGGAGGATCCACTACGTGCACTAAGTGCCGCCTTTGTACTTTCAAGGATCGTCTCATACAATAGAGACGAGGAGTTCAACTCATTATCGGGTCTAATGACCACCATATCGGATATGTCTTCTGCATTAAATGCCTGACTGAACTCATCCACAGACATTTCGTCTAGCTCTAATAGATCAATTAACGATGGAAGGGCCGCAAGGCTGACTTCACCATCTACGTGACCTGTCATTCCATAGACCAGTGTATATAGCTGATCGCTAGTATCGCTCAGCGACATTACAGACGCTTTACGTCTCACAGCATCCATCCGGCATCACTGCCTTCTCTGCAAAGAGACTGAACTTCTCAACGAGGAAGGAGCATCTGGTCCCACAAGGTGGTTAGATTCTTCAACCTAACTTGCTCTATACAAGAGCCGATGTCATTACCGACATCCGGTGCGGAGTTACTTAACTCGAGCTCATCACCCGGCGACTCATCCGCCATTATACGTACATCAGGGGAGTCTGAATCTTGATGTCTGGGCGTCTCGCCAACAACGCCATTACAGGCATTCAGTGAGGTGCTATGACAGCCGCCCCCACTCTGTGGATGTTCACTTGTCACTTCACATGCATCAGGGGTGCCTCGCTTTGATGCCGGCGAGTTTCGCCAACAATGTCATTACCGACATTCATTGGGGTGCTATTACAGCCACCCTCACTCTGTGGATGTTACGTGCCACTCCACGTATATCTAAGGGATCACACTCTGAATGAATCGACCTGGGGTCACCAATGCTATCTGTATCCAGGGGATCGTTGTAAGAACGAGTGCCATTCAACGGAGTACGTGCCGTCTCACTATTGTCATTGACATCAGAATAAAGTAAATCAGACATTCTGATGTCCAGCCTAACTGGATCAGTCAGTGGCTTTCGCCAATAGCGCTTGTGTTTTCTAGCAAAGGTGGGCTCTTGAATCTCCAAAGATTCACTAGAAACATTGCGCGTTGCGCCTAAGATCTCGGACATCCAATCAATTCATGGATCATGGCGTTCCAGCAAGACCATACCGAGAATGAGATCATATCTCGATTCCAAGTTCAGGACAAGACAGCGTTGAAAACTGTAAACATCTAAAAACTTTACACCTAAGTTCAACGGAACTTTAGGTACGGTGGCGCAGGCCCCAGGTGCTAGACGCACCGTGATAAATCTCCTTCTTGTTTTCAGCGCTTCCGCATACTTCTGACTCCCTTCAAGGGAATGGCGTCGGAAGTAGTTGCCCGATGCTCCAGAGTCAATAAAATTTGACCACGGCTTTTCAAAGCTCTTAGCCGTTGCCGAGGCAACCAAGAAGCCTGACTTGTATTCACGCTTCTTGGTAACGTCCAAGAGGTCGTTTGGGGCTAATACCTGTTCAGATCTATCTTCTAGAGCCTCTACAAAGCCTAGTTCCTCACCAGTAGGGCGCCCCGCGCCTACTGGGAGTCGACATTTTCCCGCACCGTACCAGATTTCTGTTTTGGAGCGGTATTGCGGCTCGGCCAATTCTGTCGCGGTTTACGCAGTGGGCGGTTAGGGCGGAAATGCCTTGTGCTTCCGCACACATAACATCCACGGATGTTACGTAGCTGTTCCACATCTTGAAGCTCGGCTTCTTCATCACCCGCATGACTGAGATCCATGGGATCATCCCTGTTCGAACGAATTCTGGGCATGCACATGTGTACCGTAGCGAGCCGCTTTAAAGTTGAACTCAGCGTTTAACGCTATGTCCACAGCCTCCTCAAAGGTTAAGGGATGGACACGTAAAACTTCGGTCTGAGCGACCACAGTACGGAGGCCTTCCATAAAAATGGTGATACGGATTTCCCCAGGAAGGGGATCCAACTGCATAGCAGCAAGAAGAGTTCTCAGCTCTTGGACATAGTTCGATAACTCCTTTTTCCCTTGTCAGGAAGATAAAAAGCGTGAACGCACTCGATAAGCCTGATTATGCGGTGGGAACACACCAGACAACTATCTCTTAAGCAAATCCCACGTGGGAGACGCGGCGTCTACAGACGCATCACACGCCAGAGCCCATTCTCTGGCTCTGCCGCCAAGTTTTAATATGGCGAGGCCAACTCCCTGCTGCTCGGTTCGCAGCGTAGCGGCACTCATCGCCATTTCGACTTCTCGAATCCAGAGAAGGAGGTTTCTCCCTCTTTCCCGTCAAATGCATTTATGCTCAAAACGAGCGGGCGAGCCTTAGGCTCTTCATCAGGCATATGGATGTAACGTGTTGGCATAGCCGACACCACACGGTCATGGACCTGCCCGATTAACGTGGCCTCAAATTGCATAAAAGCTTCCAGCCGTGCATTGAGCACGTCCAGGTCTTGGACCACAATACGGTCGATTTGCTCAACACCAATCAACACCCTAAGCTTATCAAGCGCGAGGCGTTGAGCCTGAGAGAGATAAGCTAGGCTTTCCATCTCAACAGAGGTGCAGTCGATTTGCGACTACGGTGTAGGATTGACTATAAGTGCTACTAAGTGTAGTGGAGCTACACGGCTCTTAGTCAGAGGAAGACTTACGACTCTGGAAGTCACTTAGATCTACGGAACTAAGTTCCTATTAGTTTAAAGATTCTTTCGTTCTTAGAACTAATCAACAAAGACTCGGAGAGTCCTTAAGCTCGTAGAACTTCTAGTCCTGGTTCGAGGGACTAATAAAGACTCTAAGAATCGTACGCACAATGTGCTCTAGAGTATATGCCACAAGCTGGCTCTAACTCTTACCGATCTACTGGCGTCTAAACTAGACACGTGTCAATCGAAGATCAAAAGGGGAACTGAACTTTTATTTCTTAGTTTTATCTGTAATAAACCTCATTGAACTACCTAATACTAAGGTTAAACTAATTCGCATAGTAATCTTCCGTATATTAAAGATTGATGGATGGTACATCAATCTGTCATCGATGGATGACTGAGGTTATCAACCACATCAGTTATCACAGATAAAACTTTATATCACATACACAAGGTATATCGTTTTAGGACGGTAACGGTCGTGTGACCCCGTTACATGGATAGTCAACAAAAATTTTCCAGAAAATTTGTTTTCACCACGTGGTGGCAAGTAAGCTACAATCGACCAATGTTATCATTGTGCTTTCAGAATTCCGGGTCGCCGCAACTCTGGTACGCGAATAGACGTTGGATGATATGCGAGACTTTTGCAGTGATGACGTGACTGCCACGTGAGACTTTTGGTATCACTTAAGGACTTTTGTACCGTTTCTGTTGCTAAAGAGTCTCATTAACTGCTACAAGATGAAATCATCGCGATTCTTCTTGTCCTGAATAAATAGTTTTCCATTTTATGTAAACGATTCTTGTTACTTGATCGGAGGTTCCACAGATGGCTGAAAATAGACCGATGATAGGTGTGTAAACGAACGGTACTGGATCTCAACGGGGTCATCACGGTCTTGAGGGAGTTCTATTCGTGGTACCTGGCTCAAGCTTAGCGAAGGGGTCGGCAATTTAGTTTACCGTTCAACAATATATCATGATTGATCGCTGCATTTATTTTTATTTGACCAATCAGAGCATTGTGAGTGTGAGGGGGTGGATATTTATTGCGAGGGGGGTGGACGCTTAACGCCTCCCATTGCTTATTCGTATAGTTATAATTTCTCCAAAACATAACTGTGCTGCACCTTTCTCACGAATGAAAAAGCGATTTCCTTAGCGAGCCACCCAGTCTTCGCAAACCTAACAATTCTGCTCAGCGCCTCACTCCGACCTCCTACCTCTACAAAACTCGATACACGGCGGTTTAAGTACATCGTATATCATCGCACACCCATTTCGCTACAAAGGTCCTAACCCCCCACAACCTCCGCCGTCAAAGTCCTCGGTATAGTAATCGAAGGACTCTCCAGGGCCTTCACAATCTGTTTTGCCGCAAAAGCCGCGACCCTTTGCACGCCAACCTGAGCATAGGGAAGCACAAAAGACGGAAAAATCGTGAACACATGGGGCAAGTGCTCGTGCACGTCGAGCTCCCAGTCAGTCACACCGTCCGACTTGGCCTTTTGAGCCAGTCGCACTGCATGTTGGTAGATATAGTCAAAGCTAGCAGCCTGCACAAACACAGGCGGAAGGCCACGTAGGTCACAGTGAACAGAAGAAGCATCTAGCCAAGTGGTTGGGTCTGCAGCCGTCGTGTGGTAGCCCAGTCGGCCAGCCGCAATCATCTCTGGAGATAAAAGACAGCGAGCCGACGAGACCTCGGGGTCTCCGTGGGTCTCAACTTCCGATAGATCTACCGCAGGGCAGATCAACGTCACAGCTAAAGGCAGGAGCTCCTTGTGCTCGTCTCGTATCCGTAGTATAGTCGACATCACTAAGCCACCCCCGGCACTATCCCCTGCAAGAATAGTCTGCTTGGGGACAATCCCTTCCGTCTCAATCAGGTACTTGTAAGCAGCAACCACATCTTTCGGTGGTGTCGGGAAACAGTGCTCAGGTGCCTTGCGGTAGTTCCCAAGGAAGACGTCAACCTGGATCGACTCTTTCGTGCCAAGTTGATGGCGGAGCTCGTGTTCGATCGCACTTGCTAACGTTGCTCCAAACGTGATATAGAACCGAGGACTCATGAGCGTACACCCACCTCCGTGAATGTAAAGCACCACGAAGCGCTTGGCGGTTGGTGTCGATGGAACTGCAGACCGCAGCCAAATATGTTCCAGGTTATTAATATGCACAGCTTCGAGCCGCCGGCCGTGCTGTCGACATGCAAACCAGCCCAATAGCGTGCCGAAAGCAGCACTCTGTGATCGGAGGGCACACGCGTGCTTGGCATTCATCACCATGAGCTTCCCACGGGACCCTCGAGTGCATTCTCGGATCACAGCACACAAGACCTCAAAGCCAAGGGTCCAATTCTGGTAGCGTGGCTTGCACCCGCGTGCGACAAACCAAAAGGTTGTCGAGCTCACGACTGTGACTAAACGTCCTACCAAGCGCACAGTTTCCCATGGAGAGCTGCACATTCCCTTAAAAGTCACGTGGACAATTGCCATCGCTAATGCGCCGGTAGCACTACCAAAGAGCAGTCGCAAGATCACTCGTCGTCGTCGCTCAGCAGTTGTCCAAAAATGGCTCAGCACGTTCAGTTGAGCTCGTGTCTTCATTGACTCGGTGAGTGGTGCCATTCAACTTACTGCAGCTTGCAACTTCAGAAATGATGGCCAGGTCAGAGTGAGGTCACAATGTTTCAGCTCGTGACAGGATGGGACATTGTCCCTTGTGGCACATTCAACCACATCGAATGACGATGACGACGATGACAACGGCAGTTAACGGCTTCATGCTTTTTTCATACTGCCATCATTTTACTCCTTACCGATGAGGGTCTCACACGAAGCAAAGGATCGATCAGGAGACCACCAAGTCTGTTCAAAGATGCGGTGATCTTCGTCTTCCATCAGCATTTTTGAGGTGAAACGACACGTGTCCAAAGTGCGTGGAGCAAATCTACATTAATTTGGTCCCTCCTACCAAAGAGATGGTGAAGAAGGCCGAGTGATCGGTCATCTAGCCTCCATCTAGTATCGTCGCTTCTTCTTCGTACGGCCCTGACTACTACGTGCTGCTTGGATGTTGCCAGCCACACGGTGCGTATACTGCACAACAGCTTCATCAGCCATGATCTCGTCCGTAAAGGTTTGGCGACGCTGTTTCTTGGTCAGTCGAGCCGAGTGGAACTCGTGTGCGCCTTCGATGACTTGACCCATCTGGAAATGCTTGGGCAGTGCGCGCGAGTGGTCGGAACTCTTGTAGAACTTTTTCGGGTCCAAGTAGTTTCGCATCCGCAGGAGAGCAAAGTCGCGACGGGCGTCAGCCGTCATCTCCTCCGACTCAAAGTTGAACCAGCGACGACCCGCCGACTTTTTGTGTTGCGACTCGACGCGTTGTCGCTCCGAGTGGGCAACCGCTTTCCGGCTGGCTGCAATGATTTTAGCCTCTTCTATTGCCTGAGCATCCGCCCGCAGCGCTGCTGCAGTCGAGCGCTTGGTACCACCAAAGCTAAAGAACTCCTGGAACTGCGAAGCACCGCTGTCGAGCTGGTCCGACACCATCCGCCGCTTCACCAAAGCAGCTGCAGCCACAGTCCGTTTCGCCGAAGCAGCTATTGGCTCGGAACTTAAACCACTTGTACATCTCGACGACAAGTTGAGTCCTGATGCAGCAAGAAGCGCCTGCAACCCCAAACAACCTCAAATTAGAACATGATTACATAGATATAGATGGACCTAGAGCACATGCCTCCTATAAGCAGAATCCACGTACGTATTGCTCAACATCTTCGTCCTCTTCTTCTTCTTCTTCCTGTTTTATCTCTAGAAAGTCTCCATCCTCATCCTCAGCTCCAGTCTCTGTCTTCCGACTCGTCTGCTGCTCCTCCAGCTCCACAATGGGTACACCCTGCGCCTGCAGTTGGTTCGACTCTGTTCGTCGTCCAGGAACCCAATTCTTAATCTCTTCTGACGTGCAATGGGGTTCACAAGTAGTCGCACTACTGGCTTCAATTGAGCGTCCAGTAGACGGCGTGGGGCTCGAGGCTACAGCTGCCGCCTTGGCCTGGAGCCGACGCGACGTCCGACGGGTCTCGACCATGGAAACGTTGCACTGATTGGTTGGTTGGCGCGGGTTCTAGGTTGAATTTCACGGTAGCTGAGAGTGTAGCTTGTAAAAGAAAGAACGCGTGTGAGGTTGTAGCTTTTCAGCTTGAGCTGATCGATGGTCGTACAACGAACGACTTGTAGTTCGCCTATTTTCGTTCGAGGTTGTCGTTGTGGTCGTACAAAACGAGTTATTGTGATTATTACTGTTGCCGTAATTGTTGAATTTGTGCTGTCGGTACTTTCACACTTTAGTAATGGGCCGCAAGACTTCCAAGGCTGTAGTCAAAAAGACTCATGCGGTTCGTAAGCACCGTCTCGTGTCTTGCTATGCGTTCACTTTTTGACTCTTTTCTTGTGGTTGTTATGACTTTTTTATGTTTTTTTACCAGAAAATCATGTTCGACACCAAAGAGCTGGACAAATTCATGTCGAAGACCCAACGGCGGCAACACAACAAGACAAAGAAATCGTCGCACGTAGTGAACGATGAAGCTCTGAAACTTATGCGGAAACAGTTGAACAATATTGGCTGCAAATTGCACGTACGTTTGAAGTTAAACAGTATTTTGAAGTCGTTGAGAAAAATGGTATCGACTTTTCTTGTCGGTCTTGTTACTGCTATAGGAGGTCGAAGCTGACGGAAATTGTCTCTTTCGGTATGTCAGTTGATAAGGGACCTTTGTAATGCAATAGTCGCAGAAGTTCAGATTCGTGTTGCAGTGCGCTCGCTGATCAAATTTACGGTGACCAAACCCAACATCAACAAGCTCGAGACGTCAGTACTGAGTTGGCAAGTTATCTTATGTTCGGATATCGAGGCTGATAGTGCAAGTGTTGCGTACTTGACAGAAGATTGTGGAGTACATAGAAAACCATCGAGACGACTTTGAACCGTTCATGGAAGACGAGGAAAAGTTTGAGAAGGTGGATCTGCTACCTGGCAGCTTTTCCTTGTGTGTATGTGTGTAGAGATGATGGGAGGACGTCCTGACTCTTACTTTTGTGTCTCTGGAACAGTACTGTGAGCGGATGCGAAGCGATGGTACGTGGGGTGGCAATCAAGAGCTATACGCTGCAGCTCGACTTTTCCAGGTATACGTGGTCGTCCATCAAGACCAACCGAGTGCCCGGATAATGATCATCGAGTGCGATCGACTGAAGCCTACGCGATTCGTTCACGTCGCTTACCACGGCGAAGATCACTACGACAGTGTGCGTCGTATAACGGACCCTGTCGATGTTTTCGGCTTGCCAGCTCTGATTGAGCTTGATTGTGACGGCTTTCGCCCTAACGATTTTGCAAAGGTGCGTGCACTCGTTATGCATTCTCTTCGTTGCTGTACTGAGTCTGCGTTGAGAGCCTTTTTAATCCTTTAGCGATGGCAGACACACGCTACTTCTGCTGCAGCTGTTGACCAGTTGGATCAGGTTGTTGTTCTGGAGCCGCCTACGAGTCTGACAGACGATGGAATTGATCGACTGACCAGTAGTCTCAATGTACAGCTACAAGTCGCAGACGAAACGGGTCATAGCACAACTAATAAGACGCTGAGCAAAAAAGAGCAGCGACAAAAGCGCAAAGCCGCTAAGTTGCAAAAGAAGCTGCAATCGAAATTGAAGTGAGCGGAAACGCTGACGCTGTCCAAGACAAAAATGAAGAAACAGATTACCCGTGCCCGATGCAACTTCACTATCGCTCTTGTGACACAATTTTCGCGCGTGGCACATCAAATTCTGCTAGATGGCTCAATCGTGCGGTACCAAGTACTGATTGCGCATTGTAACTGTGGACGTCAAATGTGATAGGTAACTAAAACTAGACTTCATTGAACGATGCCATTCACCAGTATGTAGCACTATAAGCTTTTTGTGAAGTCGTTTCGTTTATTACGTCACACGCATATCGGTACAAATTCTAATTAAATACGGTAAGAGCCCGTCAAGTTACAGTCGTAGTGATACAACCTCTAGACTATTCAATCTGTTAAGACGCGTCATCCATCAAGAAGGTTCTTAGTCCAGTTACTGCGTGAAGTCGAAGCAAGAATAAAGTTTTTGATAGCCCTGGTGTCATCAAGATGTGAGCTGTATCTCAATTGCGAGCAATATGCACATTCACATGCGCCAGGTGCTGAGTTGATGCAGCAGGACGTCGGTAAAATATCATGGAACGAGCCTGCTTTCGTTGTAAATCTATATTCTCGTGATTGTACAAGTTATACGTGAGCTGACAGAATCGATCGTAACGCTTGCTAAGCTGGAACTTGACGTGCTTATCGAAAGACAAGTGAAGGTATTGTGACGATTGGTCGCACAAAATTACATATGACAGAATGTCCTGCCTCGTTTACTGTTAATATATCGCAAAGAAATGGATAAACAGTATAGTCAGTTTGGTACTACCTGCTTCGCATGTATCCTAATAATTAATTCTGCTAACCCTTCCAAATATGTAATATGCCCTCATGAATACGCTCAAAGTTTCGCCTATAAGGACGGGGTCATCGATAGAAGAGTGAGTGCCCACGTTGTTGCAAATATCCGCCACTTTCTACACTTCTGACACCGAAATAGCAAACCATGTCAGCTCAAAAACTTTGCAAGGGTCTATATCATTATCCGAGGAATCGGACAGCGGTGATAACCAGGCTGAGGACGTCATCGAAGGACCAATCGATTACCAATCCACGATGTCTCAACGAAGTCACCTGCATTGATCATTCAATTTATCGCCCGACATTGAAGAAACAGATGCGAGTTGCCGAGCGTCTTGAGCTATACGTGGAGCTCATGTAAGTACAGTATGCATGGCTGTGCTTCCGAGCATGGACGATAAACGGTCACATGTTTTTACTCACGTTGCACCTCGATTATGATAGTGATCGGCACTTCGTGTCTCCACCGTAAAGTTTTAGTCAACTGAACATTAGGGACGCAAGTACTCACATTGTTTCTGTGCAGCTCAAGTCGTCATGGAGGAAATTTTAGCTAAACATAACCTATAGATTGGCGCATTACATCAACTGATGTGATCTGAGCGAGGGTCAGATCATTGTTGTGAGGACTTCCTATAATTGTTTGCCAGTTCTTGCTGCTTTTCTCTCATCTAACCAGCAAATTTCACCAAATATCCAGAAATGTTACAAAAGGGCACTGGTGAAACTACCTCCGGCATTGAAAGAAACATAATCAACTGAACCTTTTCTTGGACTTCTTGCAGACACTTCCAGCCAAAGAGAATGCGCTTCGAAATGGTTTCGCTATCCTATTGCAACATTTTTGCCAAATATAATATTAGGGTTTGTATTGTTTTATTTGAGCCAAGATAACGCCAACCGAACCGTCTCGTAGCGATTCTGCTCGATCTCCATGCGCGCGTTTCTACGAAGTATAGAGGACCAAGGCTGTCCTTGTTCATTGCAGTGGGAAAACATGCGCGTGGAGCGCAGGATCTCGCGGTACAAACGCAGCACCTCTTTCCTCTTGTCAAGTAGTACCATCTTTGGTGTTTAATTCAAGTATGATATTTGGGCATATATGGACAAGTAAGGCGCACTATCCAACGCAATAATCTCAACAGGTCCACTCTCAAATTAGAAGTTTACTCGATCCAGCAATACACGGTAGATGTGAATGTGGTTCAACGACCGATATGCTCGAGAACGAATCTCAGAGTACTTACATTGACACTCGACGTGGGGATCGACTCTGGTTAGGTAGCCATAAGCCAATAGCTATTATAACTTTAGAGCATCAATACAGGGTGGAGCAGAGCCGTACATCTGGTACTAGTGTCCAAGCCAAGAATGATACAGAAGTTGTTGAAAAGCAGTTGTACGCATAAACATCAGCCTTCGTAGTTGTAGGAGAGGGTTCTATCCTCGTGATGAAGACATTATATAGAGGGAAAGATAGAGATTAGTCCGCGTGAAATAGTGTGCCAAACTAATGTCTATGTTGATGATCTTCTTCATGTTTACAAAAAGTTATTGAACAATAATTACACTTGATGGTCACCTTTCGCAAACTAGGTGCATTCGCTGAGAATTGGCGGATAGACTAATAGAAGTGCATTTTTGAACAGCAATGTCACTTGACCGGCTGCGAGGAGTCGGTTGCACAACTTTCCTATCTTTTCACGCTGCGAAGCAGCGCATCATGCCATAAACAGCTCCATTCGAAGTCCTCGATTCTACAACGATGTGGTCCCGGGTGCACTCGAGCCTGTTATGTGTAACAAATGTCGAGGTGTAATCTAAGGTACGTACCGTTGCTCAACTTGGCGGCTTATTTCTGCTACGAAGACGAGTTCAGAAGCATGTGATATTAAAGCGGCTCATTATGCAAATATTGCCAGCTCCCAGTAGTGATCATAGCTCCCTCAGTACACGAAATCAAGCTAAGTATGCTACGCCTCGACCGCAAGAAAGATACCAAAAGTCAAACAGATTAATAACTGTAGCGGGTGCTTTTATCTGCTTAAGTACGTTAATGTTGGAAAAGTTTCTAATGTTGTCCCGGGATCAACCGGGCGGTCATTGTCGTACCATCTGGTGCTCGTGACGAAGTGTGCAACACCTTAATTAAGTCGCAAAAAAGTACTAAATTAGAGCATTGCATTGCAGTCGCGGTCTTCACGAAACGAGAAGGGAGTCAATGCGAGGGTTTTCTGACAAAATTGCGAAATGTTACGCGAAGGTATACTGCCCATCATTCGCAATCCCCTCCTTTGTCACAAATGAAGGCGCTGATTCTCGTAGGCGGCTTCGGCACGCGGCTGCGACCGCTCACGCTGTCGTGCCCGAAGCCTTTGGTAGAGTTCTGCAACAAGTCAATCGTGATGCATCAGATCGAGGCGCTCGTGGCGGTACGAAGTGTCACGTCCGCCTACATTTATTGATTTTGACATCGAGCTGTCAATAATATCGATCGAGTTTCTGACATTCTCTGTCTGAAATGTTTGTTTGGTAAAAAACAGGTTGGGGTGACAGAAGTAATTTTGGCGGTAAATTACCAGCCCCAAGTGATGCTAGCCGCTCTGGAGTCGATGGAAGAGAAGGTGCGAACGCTTATCATGACGACTGCGCTGTCTTTTTTGGACACTTTTTGTATCGCGTAATTTGGATGGTGTTGTCAAAATCTATGTCAATAATTATGTTTTCTATTTTTGACAGTACCATATCAAGATCTCGTGTTCTCATGAGACGGAGCCATTGGGTACTGCTGGGCCATTGGCTCTAGCACGGGAGCTACTGGATGACGGCGACCCGTTCTTTGTGTTCAATAGTGACGTCATTTGCGAGTACCGTCTGCAAGACTTTCTTGACTTCCACAAAGCTCATGGGGCAGAAGGCACTTTGTTGGTAACCCGAGTGGACGAGCCGTCAAAATACGGCGTGGTGATTTCGAACGATGACGGACAGATCCAGCGCTTTGTGGAGAAGCCGCGCGAGTACGTGGGCAACAAGATCAATGCCGGCATCTACATTTTCAACCGGGAAGTACTGGACCGTATCCAGCTGCGTCCGACGTCGATTGAGAAGGAGGTGTTCCCGCAAATGGCAGCAGAAAGGACGTTGTTCTCGATGGTGCTGTCGGGCTACTGGATGGACATTGGGCAGCCGAAAGATTTCTTGTCGGGCATGTGTTTGCATTTGGACTTTGTGGAGCGCACGAAACCCGAGACTCTGTCGATTGGAGATAAGTACATTGGCAATGTGATGGTGGACCCGACTGCGGTGATTGGCGAGGGATGCTTGATTGGTCCGAACGTCGTCATTGGTCCGGGATGTGTGATTGAAGATGGTACGATTGGTGGTGGTGGATGCATGCTGGTGTGCTTGTGTCGATCGCTGTGCTGACCTATTGTTTCACTTCATATGCAGGCGTTCGACTAAGCCGGGCGACGCTGCTTCGTGGTGTAACGGTTCGCGCTCACGCATGGATCCATTCGAGCATCATCGGGTGGGGCTCAACCATTGGCCGATGGGTGCGTGCTACTATCGTCTTGTTGCGGTAGAAAATCGTTCTAGGAAACACTTATCCCTGCACAATGTGTCGCTCGTTTCTTTTACTTTTTAGTGCCGAATCGAAGGGATCACCGTTGTGGGCGACGACGTGCAGGTAAAGGACGAAAAGTTTATCAACGGCGGCCTCATCCTGCCGCATAAAGCCATCTCGGACAGTATCCCTGATCCAGGTACCATCGTCATGTAACTGGGAAGTATCATCAGTGCAGCAGCCATCGACTACTGGGCCTTGCTGGTGAGAAGTGCTTGTTGCTCATTTCACGTTTCGCTTTCAGACCAACAATGAACAGCAATTGAATTCCTGGTCGGTCTTTCGCATACATCGTTTGCACTTTTCCATTCCAAGAGCTCCTTCGCATTCCATAGCTTGCCTGTATATACAGGCCATACAGCTGGACAAGTGCCTGCTTTTTTCGTACGCAAATGTGCGTCTGCGCCGTTGAGGTAGACCGACAATGGAGAGGTAAACAATAATGATCATTGGAGAGGAGCTTGGTTACTATGCGAATGCAGACCAGAAGTATCTCGGGTTCCCATTTTGCTTTCGAGATGCTCGGTGCGATTGCGAACAACGTGGATATCATCGATTATGTCCACGTAATTATCCTTGGCAGCTCTGCGAAGCTTAGCGCGGTCACGATGACGGTAGGCGCCCTTGAGCGTTTCACCGAAAGTAACCATGACCAGGGCAAACACCATTGAGAACATCCACTCGTACCACTCGATGTGTGTAAAGCCGAAGATATCATCGTTGACAACGGGGATATTGGTGACAGACAGAGTCAAGACCAGCGAGCCCAAAGCAGCCATCTGCATCCACTTGTTGCTGAACATATCTTTGCAAACCGATTTTGTAAAGCTGCGAGCGGTGTAGGCACGAAGCATCTCCATGGTCGTGATGTAAACAAAGGCCATCGTTTGTGCGCGCGACGTGCCTTCAGAGACACACTCGTAGTCTCCGCCGTAGCACAGTAGCTCGTCGCTCTCATAAAACTGCAGCGCTTGGATATTTTCGGCAAAGAGGTACGTACCGTTGAGGTCACGCGCCCCGCAATTACTGTACTCCTGTCTAACTTTACCCAGGCCCATCCAGCGAGAGCACACGACATTCCTGTAGGCACCTTGACCTATGTCTGTATCAATACTAGCCGTGATGTCATCCAGCAAAATGTGCTCAAAGTTCCAGTACAGACCGCAAGTGAACACTATCAAGGCACCAGCAGCGATTAACAAGGCATTTGACAGCACAATGACCCAGAGACGGCCAAAGATAATGCGCTCGGAACGAGGACGAGGACGCTCTGACATCACTGAGCCATCACCCTTTTCAAGGCTCAGTGCTACAGCAGCCATGCCGTCAGCAAACAGATTGAGCGCCAGAATTTGCAAAGGTTCCAGAGGATTGGGCATGCCGATGGCAATGGCCGTGAAGATCAGAGTGATCTCCCCAAAGTTGGTCGACAGCAGGAAGCACACAAAGCGCTGGATATTGCCATAAATCTGACGGCCCTTCTCGACGGCAGAAACAATGCTGCAAAAGTTGTCATCGGTCAGAATCATAGCTGAAGCACCTTTAGCAACGGCTGTACCGGCAATTCCCATTGCCACGCCAATGTCGGCTTTTTTCAGCGCAGGTGCGTCATTGACACCATCGCCAGTCATTGCTACGACGTGACCTTGACGCTGCAAAGACTTGACAATCTCGAGCTTGTCTTCAGGTCTCGCGCGAGCAAACACGGACACTTGACTCGTAAGTTCATCCAGCTCTACATTGGACACGTACATATTCGGGCGCGAGCGCAGTACCCCACAGTCCACGGCTTGTACGTCAATACCATCACCACCAACTGGCAAAAGGTCAATATCACGAGCGATGGCCACAGCCGTCTTGAGGTAGTCCCCCGTTATCATGACAGTCCGAATGGACGCTTGCCGAGCAGTCTGAATGGCATCCTTGACACCTGCTCGAGGAGGGTCAATGGAGGCAACGAGACCGATAAAGATCAGCGATTCACAGAGAGCTTGACATTTCGCCTCGACATCTTCATCTTCTTCATTTGGAAACGGCAACTTGTCTAATGGACGAATTGCGACTGCAAGGACACGAAGTGCTTCAGACGACAGCGTGTCGACAGCTTTCAAGATGCAATTGCAGTCACGATCGGTTAAAGTCGCAATCGATCCGTCGTGACGTAACATCGAGGTGCAACGCTTGACAATGTAATTCGGAGCTCCTTTTACGTTGGCAACCAACTTGGTCGTGCAAGGCAGCTGCAACAAGTCCAACTGCGACGTGCCAGCTGAAAGCTCATTTACAGTGACCATCACCTTTCTCGTAGATGAGAACGGTACCTCTACAACTCGAGGGTACATCTGCATGGCCTTCTCACGGCAAATACCTGCTTTGGCAGCTGCAACAACGAGTGGAGCTTCCGATGAATTGCCCATTGGAACCCACATCACAGCACCATTGTCGTCTTCCTCTTGCTGTAACCTCGTATTGCTGCACAATGCTGCCGACAACAACGTCGTACGCACGGGAATGGACACTGATGGTCCCTTCGTTTGGCTTTCACCATCGCGAAGGATGTCTCCAGTCGGGTTGAATCCCGTGCCGGTGATCTCATACTCGACGGCATCGCTCCAGAGTTTCACAGCCGTCATTTTTCCTTCCGTCAGCGTCCCTGTCTTGTCCGTGCAAATGACCGAGCTCGCACCAAGCGATTCCACTGCAGCCAATTTACGTACGAGGACGTTCTTCTTCACCATATCGGCTGTACCAGTAGACAAGCAAATGGTAACTACCATGGGTAGTCCCTCAGGTACTGCGCTGACAGCTAGCGAGACGGCAATCATGACGACATTGAGCCACACTGCACGATCGGGATGCTTTGGATCGGCATTACCACGCACCATTCCAACGATAAAGACAATGACGCAGACACCGAGCACAACGGTGCCCATGGAGACACCGAGTTTGTGAAGACTGAGCTGCAAGGGAGTCATTTTAGGAGAACTGCTGTCCTTGAGTCGACGGCAGCAGTTGATGTCGTCCGATTTTTTATGGCCTCCACTTTTTAGCAGCAAAGCGATCGATCCAACTCGTGTAGACATCCCAGTCTCCACGACAACACCAGTGGCACTGCCCACTGCAATGGAAGTGGAAGCAAACACCATGTTGTTGGCCGTTAATTTCTCGCTGGAACTATTCGCACACTCCGCGTCAACTTTCTTTAGCACGTCCTCGGATTCACCCGTCAAGATCATTTCATTCACCTTCAAACCGGCGCTCGAGACGAGACGAATGTCAGCAGGTACAATATCCCCTGTCGTGAGCACAACCATGTCACCAGGGACAAGGTGGTCACTTGGAATCTGCACGTGGCGGCCGCCATCCCGCAGCACCATGCACTGTGGAGACGTCATTTTCTGAAGGGCTTCAAGAGCGTTGCTGGCATTGTGCTCCTGGACCGTAGCAATCACTGCATTCAGCGTCACGATAGCAATGATCGCCACCCCTTCAACATACTCTTGCAGAGCAACGGAAGCCACTGCTGCAGCCATGAGGAGACCTATGATCACATTGGTAAACTGCATCACGAACATGACAATGACCGACGTCTTTGTCTCTTCGTCCAAGGAATTGCGACCGTTCATTTCCAGTCGATGGCAAGCATCTCCCGTATCTAAACCACACGCAGCATCAACGTCAAGGTCCTTGAGAATCGCCACGACGGACTTTTCGTGCCAAGTGCATTGACGTTCTTCTTGACTGGCGTCTTTATCACCAATAGACTCGTGGTGCTTCAGCCTATTTGAACCAACTACGACCCGCTCGGCATCGTATGTGATATTCTTCTCGTCACAATTGATCGATCGTTCACTATTGACTGCACTTTGGTGGTCCTCAAAACCATCAGATGGTTCTGCAGCGAGAAGTACCAGATGCTGTTTAGCCGCGTCGTTTGAAGATACTACGCTAGAAGTATCCACGGCAGCATATGGAAAAAAAGAAGACGACGGCGTCTCTTCCGCTGTGTCAAGTCCCACTTCGCGCGATTCGAAGCATGAATTACGGTCGTCCAAGTCTAGCGGATCGACCATTCAAGAAATAATAAGGACGCGAAAGATGTGGGTTTCTCTTGGAACACAAGAAAAAAGCTTTGGCGAAAGCACGAGATATTCGAGAATGGAAGAAGGCGCTGTAAAAATTGAATGTAATGACGATAACGATTTGACCGTTAGATGGGGTGCTGGGTGGACTTTACAGCAGTTGAAACTTTGTTTCGCGTGTAACTACGAACGACAGTCGGATTCTGTAGGTTGCGGCTGCTCGTAAACAGCCTGAACAAGCCAGAACTGACGGTTTTTCGGCGAAAAAACGCTGAAACTTCAGACGCAGACTGAAATTGCTGTGTTTACACCCATACTGTCTTCCAGCCACCGCCACCATTTGTTTTCTTTCGAAAGGTGTACATACTATACCCAATACACTGCTGTTGTACCGCTACTGCTCCACTGGCAAAAGAGCAGAAGACATTGAATTGTACCAGAAGCAATGATGAAATGCACAGGACAGAAGAAATGTATGCCTATCGAATCTAAGCTCGCGCATAGCCAGTGCGTACTGGGCGCCAAATAGCTTCATCTCCTGAATCACATACCTGACTACTTGGCGTAATTCGTGTGATAGGAATCTATTGACGCCGAGATAGACGGACCAATACGTAAACATAAGCGCATGTTTCGACGTTCCGAATTCTACTATGTACATTTAGAATCCGTTATTACATACCCGCCTCCAATGCAGCAGCTTTTGTTCGCTCTGCTGGCTACCCAAGCCTCACGCTTTTTTTGTGTGCGTTTTCTACGGTCCGTAAGTCCAATTATTTTTGTGCCGACCGGTGCACAAACTAAAGCAGTAGTCGCAATAGACGAGATAAAACGGCATCGACAGCAGCAGTTCGCACATTTCCATCAACTCCGATTAAAATCGAACTGTACGTCGTCGCTTTGCACTGGCTGGAAATCGAGCGTCCCACCTGTCTGCTCGGATTCCACCACGGCTGGCCCTAACGTCGGATCCGTCTCGTCGTCTCCGTTGTCAAACCACGTATCGATCAGCTGCGACGCCATGCTGCTAACATCGTCATTCCGGTCGTAAGACAGCTCCTCTATTTTGGCCAGACACCCGCTCTCCTCGACTGCAAGACGACCTTCCTCTAAATCCTTTTGTAACAAGCTCTCGACTGCCTCGAGAATGACGAGCTCCACCAACGGGTCTTCCCACTCGTCCAGAAGCGGGCAGAACAACCGCAACACGCCCATGTCCACGACTTTCTTGACAAAGTCCATATTAGCTCGCACAATAATGTTGCATAGCGCCCACGTTGCCTCGCGTTTCACGCCGTACTCGGCCCACGACATCTGCTCGACCAACCCAGCAATAACTCCAGGGGCATTCATCATTGCAACCACCTGCTCTTCTTGCCCCCCAGCAATGTTCGACAGCATCCAGCATGCTTCTTCGCGCACAGCACGACTCGTTGCAGTCATAACGCTCGGAATCACCTCGAGCAGCTTTGCATCAATAACGGCCTGAGAAAACAAGATCTCCGCAGATACAATGTTGCCTAGTAGTCGCAACACCGGTGCGAGGATGATGCTGCTCTGGGAAATATGCAGGAGCTCAACGAGTCGGGGGCACAACCCTGAGTTGACAATCCCGCTGACAACGTCACTGTCGTGCAGCGTCATTTCGACTAGTGCCCAGCAGCTGTCGCAGAGCGTAAGTAATTGTTCATCCAAAAGGTCCGTCTCGTCGTCCTCGTCTTCATCTTCGCCGATTACATCGTCCATGACTTGCAGAGGCCGCATGTCGGCCTTCTTTGCCTCGAACACCATATTCTCGCCAGTCTCGTAGTTCACATCAACATCCATGACTTCGACGGTCAATTCATCCACTTCGCGCACACACCGCACGACGGCAAGATCGTTGGGAGCTGGCTTTCCCGTGTTGATCTACAGCAGCAAAAAGAGACTTGATTATGATCATTACATGTTGACATTTTACACAAACCTTCAACAAGAAGCAGCGTACCTCAAAGATCCGCCATGGAGCCACTGTCACTGCTTGCTTCACTTTGTTCGCTTCGTTCTCTTGATCACTCGACGAGACAAAGTTGCTCACCTTTTCATTCGAGAGCTGGCGAATGATACTCGACAGTACATCCATCATCTCTCGTTTCGTATTTGGACCCATCATGTCACTCTGGTCCAAAATATCTGGAAACTCCACAAGACTACGCAGCAGCCACACGGCAGCGCGCCGAAGTGCAGGTGTCGCCATTCGAATGTGCGGTAGCACAATAGTCGGCGGACAAGACTTGACAATTTCCTTGCAACACTCAGCCGAAGCTGATGCAATATTGCCAAGACACCAGGCCGCTTGAATCTGCAGCTCGGAAATACCAGATTGAAAAAGCTGCACGAGCTTGGGCACAGCCCCTGATGTGATTACAGCACTAGCCTTGTCCATGGACGAGATAAACCGCAGGGCGAAAGCTGCGTCCGAGTGCAGCTGCACGGCATTGGCATCCACCAGATCTTCGTTCAAAATGGCTACAAAAGAGGGCAAAGCAGCCAAAATCGTGTGCCACAGCCCTTCATGCTGCGAGTCGCTCTTATTAAAGAGCGGTGGTACACCACTGGACAGCAAATAAACAAATGCCCGCATGGCTTTTTGTCTCGTTAGTGCATCGGAATGCTCGATACCTACAGCAGTCACAAATAATAAATAACAGTCACAATAACAATAATTGTGAATTTATGTCCATGTCAAAACGAAATCCATTCGATAATTTATTTTTTGTACTCCATATAGAAATAGAAATGCAGGCATTGACAAACTGTGACGGGAATGTACCGAGAAGCAAAGCCTGTGACCGCGAGGCTAAATTTAGTAAAAGCTCCTTGCGACTCGCAGTCTGTGCAGCAGCCAGTGAGTGATTGGCCTTGAGGTTGCGACGCATGGCGTACGCGTCCTCCTTCTTGGCTTTCCGGATCGATAACATGGTGTCCTGGCGGTTGCGGCGGCCTGTGAGCACGCCCACGTGACCGCTCACTTTGACCGACTGGCGGGTCGTCATGGCGTTGGTTTAGAAACGAAGTACTAGTACTGGATAACGAAGTTACGGTCGATCGAAAGTCTAGGTTTAAATAGAGACTTTGGACGAAGTGGTAAAGTTACGCAATTTAGATAAAATCCGATGGACGAACGAAACTTCGTGATGTGCATAAGTACGAAGTTAGATAAAAGTTGGCGAAGCATACACTTGGTTAAATGGTTAAATGCAAGCTGAGCTTGATATTGCACATGCTTTTTGACAGGGCCGATGAAACAGCAACCTAGGACGAACGGTCGCTTCCATGCGTTCACCTTTGCCTATCAATTGACAGGTCTTATGCTTTCGTACTTCGACATTCTTGATGCTTCTCAGGAGCTCTTCTCTCTTCACGTCGTCAACAAGATAGCGTAGAAAGGACCTAACTGTGATTGTTTCGGCATTGAGTACTTTTAACACACCGAAAAAAGCTGAGCAAGTTCACATCGCGGCAGCCCCTTATAGTTGATAGACGACCCCATTTGACATTTGCGCAAGCCATTAGTAGCACTCGAATAGCATCTTCGTTATCCCCAACAAATACTTTCGGTGTACAAGTGGCAGGTGACAAAGCTCAAATGGGCCCATCATCATATGAAAAGCTACGAAGCCCGATTCTACTGGATGCCACACGTCCTCGGATTTCCACACACATGATAAGCGCTGACTGACTCGTCTTCACTTATGCACATTTTGCCCTGGATATAGCGCGAGGGACAAAAGGTTAAGTTGTTCTCATTTCGACTTCGTGCTCACGGAATCTTGCGCTCGTTGGCAATGACCTGTAGTTGAGTCTTATGGCGTGCACGTGAAATACCAAAATGATAGTATCCAATGATACTCGTGTCAGCGATCGATCAATACTAAGTCGCTCATGTACCCATCTCAATCTTCAGCAGATTTGATTCGTGGCGTGCAAACAGTGATGGGCATATGTGTTTTGGTGAGCTACAGCGGTTTGATACTGTAGCATGCGATTTCAATAGCCGACTGTTGTCGATCTGTATTCCTTAAGTAGATACTTATATGCCTATAACTTTGCTGCTATCCACGAGCATTCATGGGTAGCACGAAATCGCATCCGATCACATTATCTGGCGAATGTGAAGACTGCTGCTCTGATGTCCAAGTGTACATGCTATCAGCACCTTGGGTCTTCCAAGTTGATATGACTGATCATTAAAACTTGCATTAATTACAATGCAATCAATCTATCAAGCTGAAGTCTGTAAAAGGTTGTTGTTGTCCATTGCCTTTCCACGATCATCATCGTCATCCAAATCTAAGCTGCCCTATACCCAAGTATCTCTCACCGAGAACAAGTTTACGGCCCTTTCCGCCGACTACCAATGCTGATTATCAATCAGCGTCATTTGGATTGTGGTCGACCTTATCTATAGTCCGAACTTGCTCGATTCTCATGAACGAACATGTCGTCCTAGCTGAGTCCAGTCCACTCGAGGTCTCCCTCTATCTAGTTCCTCGCGATCTCCAGGTTTGCTAGCTTTCGAAGGTTGCATTGCACTCAATCCATTTTCGCCCCACCAGTACACTCGAGGGCCTTGATGTTGAAGGATTGGCGTACGTGGTAGACATCCTTTGCGAACTGCACCGAAATCGTTTGGCAAAATCAACTGCTGGGTCAACAATTGCGCAGTCGCGGGCGGCGGTCAATTGCAGCTGCCATCTTCTGGTCGAGCTTTTTCTCTGCAGGGTAAAAACATCATCACAATTTTTGCTTATATTTCATTATGAAGTATCGTACTTGCGTAGTTTGGTCACCAAAGAACTCTACCAATTTGTCGCTTACACCCTTGAATATGCCTATTAAGTAAGAGAGAGATCCGTAGCAGAATCAGTTGGGGCAGTCGCGACGCCTGTAGCTGGGGAACTGGCATTTGAAGTAATTTGGATTTGTCATCAGCTGGAGTCGCACGACTATACCACCAACACGCGTATCGTCTCTGTCTTCCTCGTGTGCGACGCTGTGGTTGCAGTACAGGAAGGTTCCTGTACTGCAACCTTATTTTTTCTAGTTCAACTACAAGCGCAGAGGTACACAGACGCTTCATTCCCAAAAAAATCGACCTCCGACCACCGATACTTGTGCTGAAGACCGAGACTTTAGTGCACAATAGTCCACAAATAATCAGTGTTCCTATGCCGTAAGAGGTGGTATAGCACTTCCTGTAAACTGCCGTCCACTGACACGACCCTGCTCGACATTCAGAAGAAAATTTTGATGACAAAAAGCTACAGTTAAAGACTCGATCTGTGGACTCGACGGCTTCACTTCGTTTGCACGAGCTATAGATCTGTACATTTCAAACGAGTCTTCTGGCACCTGCATCTTGTCGCTTGCAGTGAACCGATCATGCAAGAAGTCCAACTTTTTCCAAAGTTCAGGCTAACGTATTCCTGGAAACTGTACAGGTCCGTACGACTTTATAGCCATTGTAACTACTCACTAATAGGATCCGTATCTCAAAACTCGCTGCTGTAACACCTTGCAAGGCTCTAGCAGCAGAAGGTCAGGAACAAGTTCGCTTATGAGACAACGTGACGAGTTTCTTCAGGTAACACGCTGTAGAAAGTCGGATTAAGAAATACCAGAGTACCAAGACGAATGTGTGGCAAGTCTGTCAGGACAGGGAGCGCTGGAATTGCAAAAGCATTTCGTACATTGGATGTACCTTTCATTGGTAAAGATTGATGGACAATGGCGACATGATATAAAGCAACACATGTCAGTCGTCTCTGTACAGCACATGGTTTCTCACAAGATGTGCAACAGGGACTTGAGCAGACCAGGCCAGCCTCTGCTGCAGGACCTCTCATAGAAGTGACTCCCTCGTCCCCAAGCCAACCGTGCGACTTGCAGACACGGGTCACTATGCGACAGCAGTGACATCTGCATCATGGAAAGCGAGAGAAAGCACCGACTTGAAACATAAGCAAGTTATAAGCTCGCTCAACGCATCGTCCAATGCATTTACGATAGCCATGAGCATTCAGGACGCGCCTATATCTATACAAGAGGACTATATGTTTTGCTAGCCACATGATCGAAAAGCTCATCAAGTTGAAGAAGGTCAAGTCTGACACGGTGCTAATGCACCGAATCTCTCGTTCAGTGAATTCCACTTGCTGCTGGCGAAACTTCAAGGACAATGCCAACCCTCACTCGCTTTATCAGTAGATCAAACCCATGAGCTCTCCATGACAATTCGGTCATTATTCAACTTGCAACGTCAAAGCGACAAGCTCTTGAACCCCTTGTCATAACTAAAATATACTTCAGAGATATCGCCATTTCTTCCTCGACAGCATGGTCTCAAGCACCTTTATCTTCGGTATCTCCGCTACCGCCCTCCTCTCCAGTCTTCAGATCATTCATGCTGAGACCGTTACTATAGAGGCCAAGCCTGGGACCGACCTCTTCAATCAATTCCGACCGGTTTACCACTTCCAGGCTCGTGAAAAGTGGATGAACGACCCATGTGCCCCTTACTATGATGAAGCCACGGGGTTGTATCACCTGTTCTACCAGCTGAATCCGAACTCGACCATTTGGGGCAACATGACATGGGGCCACGCCGTGTCGAAAGACCAAGTGACGTGGAAGGACTACCCCGATGCCCTTCGTCCATTCGAAGACAAGTGGGATCACCTCGGTGTGTTCTCGGGCTTTGCCATGAACAATGCCATTGACGGCAAGCAAACGGTCTTCTACACGGGTGTCACTGCACTTCCCATTGCGTGGAGGAAGGAGTATCTCTTCGGAGAGCACGTCGTGTACGCTACGACGGACGATGGCGGCAAGACGTGGCAAAAGGGTCGAAAACCTCTCATTGAACGGCCACCACCAGGTCTCGACGTGACTGGCTGGCGGGACCCGATGCCGTTCCATTCCAGTCCCTGGATCGATCTTTTGGCTACCCTTCTGGTAAGAACGGC
>JH598306.1:318487-339741 GCA_000173235.2 Hyaloperonospora arabidopsidis Emoy2
ACACCGCTTTTCTATATGGCGTTTTGGAAGAAGAGGTATACGTATACCCTCCTCTAGGAGCGCAGGACGTGATAAAGTGCTCATGTTGAATCGTAGTCTGTATGGGCTAAAACAAGCGGTCGCAACATTGCACAAGACAATTTCGTGTGTATTTGTGGAAATGGGGTTCACCTCATGCGCGGCAGACTCATGCATCTTCGTCAAAGAGACCAAGGGCTCGTGGATTTACGCTGCATTATATGTGGACTACCTTTTAATTGGGGCTGAAAATACTGGTGCGATGGACGATGTGGCAGCGCAACTGTCAAGTCGTTTTCAGATGAAGATATTGGGTGGCGTTCGGTACGTTTTCGGAATCGAAGTAAATTACCTGCGCAACAGTCGACGTCTGAAAATCAGTCAAGGATCGTGTATATTAAGAATGGTCGAGACATTCAATCAGGTTGATGCAAAAGCAGTATTGATTCCAAGTGTTGAAGGGCAAGCGATAATCAAGATGAACGAAATTGACACAAGAATGAAGAATCGACCGTATCAGTCGTTAGTGGGGTCGCTGTTGTATGTGGCAACAGGCACAAGACCAGATATTGCGTATGCAGTGTGTCAGCTGAGTCGTCATTTGGAATTTCCGCACGAAGAGCACTGGGATGCAGCGATTCGAGTGTTGCAATATCTGAAGACAACGAAGAGTAAAGGAATTTGCTATGAAGGAGTTTCAGGCAATCTTCAGCTAAGTGCGTACACGGATGCGTACTGGGCAAGTGACAAGTGCAATCGCAGATCGATTTCTGGAGTCTTAGTCATGATTAATGGCGCACCTGTGCTTTTCAAGTCGAAGATGCAGCAGCGTGGCACTGAGCACGGCAGAAGCAGAGTATATGGTTCTTTCTTTGTGTGTACAGGAGGTTCTGTGGACAAGAAGTCTACTCAAGGAGATGCAAGTGCAGATTAACTACGCTGTCACGATTCATGAAGACAACCAGAGTGCAATCGCTATCGCTAAGAACGACGGCTATCAAAGTCGAGCGAAGCATATCGACATCAGGTACCATTTAGTGCGCGAACAAGTGAAAGACAAGATTATCGAACTACAGTATACTGAAATCAAGTCACAGCTGGCAGATATTCTGACCAAACCGATTTCGACAAAGAAGTTCGAGTCACTGCTGGACAAAGCCAAGATCAGAGACTTCTAGTAGAGGGGGAGTATTGGTAATGTTGTTGGTCACTGATACTAATGACCACATGGCATGGACGACACTACGTGATTGTGTGTGTAACGATGGGATCGACTCATCGTTTTGTTACTAATATTGTAGAGTCGATATCGACAGGCTTAGAGTAGTACAACGAGACGAACTAAGGACCTAGCTCGATGATAATTCACTTTCCATTTTACATTCTTCTAAGCGTTTCCACCTCAACTCGCCCTTGGCTGTTGCCAAAAATCAAAAACGACAATCTGATTGTATGCTGCTTACCTATTGTAACGGGGTGAGCCTGTTACATGTAATTAACCCTTGATACTTGTTGATTATAATATTATCATAAAGGTTGATAATGTTCGTGAACATTACCATAAGGGGTAATATTCAGAACACTCATCGATTGGCGGATAGGGGTCACCATATCAGCCAGCTCTAGTGGTCCAATCAACGATGGACGCGCGCAATGAGTGGTGAGCAAGACTTTAGCATACATTTTTGTAGATAAATATAATTAAGTTAGGACTAAAACATAGATTAATGATCAGGACTTAATTATATTTAATATAGTTTTACTTTTATAAACAACTAGACTATCTCTAGTTGTTTACCTTCCTCAGCACTTTTGAACAGAGGTAGCGAGGTATCACTAGCATTGCTGTCGGTGATAGTAGCTCCACACCGGTATCAGCGTCCAATTTCGTTTCTGTATACATATATTGCGTAATGTCAAGCGCAACTTTGGCTGTTCTGGAGCTGAGTTCGAGAATGCGATGCGAAACTTCAGTCCACAAAGACTGAGATTGACTACAATGAGGCCCCCGCGACAATACTGGCAGATTTTGGAGACGAGGTGGTCACGTACATTTAAGATATCGACCCGATTTTCTGGATCGTTATTGCTGATACGCCGATACAAGCTGGTGATCATGGAGCAAGCACGATTTCGAGTGGATTTACTAGGGACAACACAAACAGGTATACAAGAATGCATCCTCACGATACGAACGTGCCCCCGATGACACCATGTCAACTTTTCGGATGGTGCACTACCAATTTTGTTTATAGTGATAACAATACTATTCTCGTCAATGGCGTTCATGATGCAACATCTCAATAAGAAGCAGATTATTTACGAAGACGGCTATAGACAAGTTTAGTATGCGACAAGATCAAATCGATAAATGGACAGCACAAAAGCTTACAGTGACTCCTCATGCGCGAGCTCTGTGGAAGGCAGAACAAAAGGCTGCGGCAATTATAAAGTGTCACGATCTATCCCTGAGGTATGATTTGCCTCATATCAACATCATAAAAGATATCGGGGCGTCGAGGCTGAAGCTTTGAAGTGCTCATGTTCAAGTTTTGTTAAAATGGGATCGCCTTGCCGCCACATCGTTGCCGTGTTGCTGACTATCGGATCCACAATCGACGTGCCTGCAGCTTTTCATCCGTCCTACCTTGTGAAGAACTTCAAGCAAGGCTTCTTGGTGATTCTTCAGTGTGTTGCTCCGGTGCCTTAACATTTGGATCTCCCACTTGGATATCATCAATCGTTATTCTTGCGTGGGCGTACCAATTTCGGACAGAACTGCCATATGCTGTTATACATCTTCAGCAAACAACTCGTGAGTAAATTGCATCATCAGGACTAGATCGATGCAAACTTTGCAAACCAGGACTAGCCGCAAACCAGGACGAATCAGAAATAGAAGCAGTGTACCAATGTCTATCTAACTCCAACATGCGATAGGAAACTGCGTGATTGGGAACGGGCCTATCCTTATTAGCTAACTGTCAGACTGGTCTGGTTGGATGCCCTTTTATTTCCCAATAAGCGCTCACGAGAGCCTACTGGCGGAAACGAAGCACTGCCTCGACCGGGATCTATCTACTTACTTCACGAATTCATCTGTTATGGAGGCAAGGAGTCGACTAATGTTTATCTTTTGTGTGTGTGTTTGGTGTGTGTGCCAGGGAGGACAATCACTGCGTGCGACTCACACCACCGCGATGGGGGACGGAACCACTGGTGACGTACCCCGCGCCTACGCTAATTTCTAAAGTTTACGAGTCGCTCCTCTCGCAACCCTGCTCTCTTCGTTTATGCTATTTTAGGGACGTGTAGACCCCGACATGATTCAGTGCTGGTCGTTTGTGTGCAGCAAGCACTAGAATCAGCACAAGGCCGGATTCGCTTTTTCCAAGTGGTGCGCTTGTGCGGAAACGATTCGTCCTTTCAGGCTCATAATGAAGAGGGAAGCAAGTGGATCTACGGGAGAAGGCTGACTATAGCATGGTGATGGCTCAGTACGAATTGAGTTATAGTAGAACTGTTAACTTGTTTACGAGTTCTGAATTCATAATGCTTAGGCATTAGCCATCCGGTCAAGAGTACACATGATGTTTCACGTGTCAACGAGATCCAAGGTCACGCCCGTTTAGAAGCGACCCCTGACGCCTTGAGGTATGAGCTTGCTGAGTGGGTGTGCAGGCTGAAGAATGCTTTTGTCATGGTTGATACCTCAGGTATCAACCATGACATAAAGGCTCGTAAGCACCAGCGTGTTTCTACTGCCATATTATCATCCCCTTAGGTGTATGTTAGAAGCAAGCCACGTAATATCATGTGTAATCTATTTCATACAGTACATATCGTTGGTGAAGTCATATACGACGTTGAAAATTGAAGCTTAATGTCTATTCCGAACTTTAGCTGTTAGCGAGCTACAAGCTGGACAATCAATTGAGTATATAAGAAATGGCTTCGCGAGCAGAGCTTTAGGATAGAATGGTGTTGGCCTTCTCGAAATTTGTCGCGACGAGTGGAACGGAAATCACAGATCCCACAACATCGTCCAAATTAACTGCATGTCCAAAAATTGTTTCGGGTTTCCTGGCAGCGGGATTCGCGTGGCGGCGACATGTTGTCCTGTTGTGCCCTTCTTGCTTACATAAGCGGCATTTGTACGTAGCTCCAGGTTTTGTGTCCCCGGAGCTGCCGATACGTCTTTTTTTGCCGTCTTCCAGCATTCTTGGTACATAGTGGTGGATACACCAACACTGCAGGGGTCTTAGTACTGACAACCAATTCGATTGTCTTTCCCATGTATCTTTGCTTAAAATTCTTCACCAGGTACGATGGATGAAAAGCTGCAGTCACGTCACACATAGATCCAGTCGCATGTAGCACGGCGAGTAGGTGGCGGCAAGGTATGCCCATTTGTCTGTACGCAGAAAACGAGCACTTCATCGCTTCAGTTTCAATGCGCCGATATTTACATAACCTTGTTTTGATGCAAGCCATACCCCATTAAATGAACTAGCCATCTCATAATTGCCCGCGGCAGACTGTTTAGTTTGATAAAGCGCTCTAGCACGAGGAGTCACTGTAAGGTGTTGAGCTGTCCATTTCTCTTGTTGATCTTGACGCATGCTGAATTTATTGATAGCCGCCTTCGCTAGAATTTTTAGCGCCTCAAGAGGTGTTGCATCACGCATTCCGTTGACAAGCATAGTGTTATTATCGCTCTCGACAAAGTTTGTAGTACGCCAGCCGAAAAGTGGACATGGTAACATTGGTGGGTTGTTATTTTCAGGGTTATTAGGCTTGAGTTCGTGTCGTTACTTAAGCCTGCGGTTGCATCACCAGATTGCATCGGCATCTTGGCAAATACGGTCCAGGTAATCGAGTGGATGTCTTCGATATATGTGGAGACATCATTTCCAAGGGTTGTCCGGATCGTCGTGAGAGCAGCTTTGTAGTCTACTTCAGTCTCTGCCGGTTGAAGTTTCCAAATAGCATTTTCGAAGTCACTTCCAGAAAAGCCGAAGTTGCGTTTCAGATTACGTAAAGTGTGAATCGTGCAGAAATGAAGTTGGATGCTAAAACCCGTCTGCAACCATATAAGTTTTACTGCATCTTGTAGTCCACACATCACTGCGACATTGACCAGATTAATTCCAGCGTTAATACAGTGAATAAATAACCATGCGATATTGTCTTTTTTCTCCACGTGCACGAAAGCTGTGGCAAGGGTGAGATTTTGACCGTTTCCGTCTCGTCCCACGAGAGACAGAATCACGCCATTGTATTTTCCATGACGTGAATGTGTTCCATCAAACCCAACCACAGGAACTTTATGAGATTGACTGCTGATGCACACACCAAAAGACACAAAATAGCGAAAACATCGATTGTCTTGGTCCACTTCTAGCGCAACAGCGCTGGACGGGTTAACGCGCCTTAATTCCACCAAGTGCTGGGCAAGAAGCGGAAATGACATACTCCATTCACCTTCCATCTCATCGACAACAGCTTCCTTGGCTCTGTAAATCTTGTGTCTGTAGTTCTGGAGGTTAAGACCATCACGAGCACGCACAATTGACTTGCGCTTGATGTTCTTGTCTTCTCTAATCGCGGCGTCAAAATTCGACATCAGTTTAATTTGTCGTGCTGTAGGCTTTGCGATGGCCATGCACATATCAAAATGACGATCGTTCAGAGTAGAGATGTAATATTCTGTAGATTCACCCACTCGCTCTCTCTTCGTCAAGTGAATCTCCCACGGACATCCATCTTGAGAACACGCATACGTCTTGCTCCTGCCACTGCTCTTTGTCACCTTGCACTGCCGGTTATGGTTAAAACAATAGTCTTTAATCAAATGCTTTGTATGCTCACCGGTCTGGAAGGTCTGTCCCTTAGCCAGTTTATTTGCACTGTAAATAGCAGTTAAGTCGATCGCTTCCATTTTAACGAACGTCTTGGTGATACGTTTCGCACCTGTCTCTTATATCGTTAACGCTTGTAGCTACAGACTTACCAACCACACAATAACAATTTCGGGTGGATAAACTGTTTCTATTTCTAATTGGTCCTGGTTTTGCGGCTAGTCCTGGTTATCGATCTAGTCCTGATGATGCAATTTACTCACAACTCGCCGCCATCGTGGTAATATATTGTTGCAGACGATACTTCTTCTTTCTTCATCCTCTCGTCGATCCTGGTATTACCCATTTCCTCCGCCCATCGATCGGCCCGTTCTTGCAACTCACCATCTTCGATCGAGATCTCGTCTGGCTGATGGCTGGAATGTTTATGGACTGGCTCATCTCCATCGCACTCCTTGTCCTCGATTCCTCTAGCTCCATACTGGTTGTCCAGTGTGTTGCTCCGGTGCCCCGTTACACCTATTAAAAATTTGTGATCGTTAAGGCATAGCCCTCAACTGCTGCATGTTTGTATGTAGCCAGGCGATCTTATGTCAGCTTGTCGTAAACAGCATCAAAAGGTGATAAGATATCGATTTGAAAACTGTTACACTTTTATATTCTTGCGCAACATACCAAGGAAGTTGATAGGTACACACCCACTCTTTGATGCGAATACACGCACCCAAACTGTGTAAATTAATCATTTGCCATAAATTGTAACGTAAATGCATAAAAATATAAATTACTAGATTATACAGCACTGCGATCCTCGATCGCCCTTTGATACGTACACACCCAGTCAAACTGTATAAATTTATCATTTGCCACAAGGTGTAACGTAAATGCATAAAATATGTATTACTAAATTAAACAGCACTGCGACATTTGACAGGAGAAGGTGTGACCAGGATGTTGCGCTATTGAACTTGGATAGAAACAATAGACTTGATGCTTGCAATGCCTGCAGAGAATATCTACACATCACTCGCGGGCGCGGAGACGATAGTGATTTCTCACACGATACATGAAGGGTACACCTTATCAAGAAGTCGCTCGAAGAAGTGCCGCGCAGGTGAGACCAGAAAAATTTGGCTGGTTTTTGCTCATGCTGGCCAGTACAAGAACCGGCGGGGTTACCGCACAGAGGGTTCACGAAAGCGTCGCAGTTCAACACGAAGTATCAAGTGTCCATTTACTGTCGCAATTCAAAGAGATACAGTGAAGAATGATAATAGCAGCGCCCATACTATTAATTTCAACAATTGTGCTTTTGTGGCAGTTTATCAGTAGTCTGTGGCTGTCGAAAACGGCGAGCACAACCACGAAGGAGCAATGGATGTCTCTCTCATCCCGCCGCGCGGAATATTGGTCCTCAAAACGCCACGACGATCGGTGCCATGGCAAGAGCAGGTGCTGCACCCAAGATCAGTGGAAAGAGTTTAAGACGTAATGACAACACAAAACATATTCTATTTGGTCGAAGGTTGAAGTATTAACTTACTTCAGCATATATGTCATTATTTTCAGGAAACAAATACAAATGGCATTAAAACGTTCGGTACGGACATCAAAACATTTATTTTTATAAAAATTCCTTTAGGCTGTATCCGTCAGCACTTGGCGTGCGACCATCTAACGGTCATATCTGGTGCCACACTACCTGCTGCTTTGTTACAATGGGCTACAGGACTCCTAAACGTATTCTTGTAGAGTAAATTGGTAGTAATTAATGGCGTTGAAACATTAAGGGTCTACACAACCAACGGATTGAACCTAATTTTTCTCTATGGCTCCTAGCCTTTTCCAATTTGCAATATGTGTTGATGATCTGTAGAGTTGCTACGCGGTCATACCATAAGTCCAATCTTTTGCGTTAGTCGTCGATTCAGGAGAGTTCCGAAAGCATTTTCTTTAGATTCTTTACTGCTGGCTTCGGCATTTAAAGTTAACTCGTAAACAAATTCTGGCGTGTATTCAGCCATGTTTAAATTAAAAATACCTTTTGACGAAGCTCCCTCAAAACACATCTCGTATGCTTTACTTCTCAGCCTCTATTCTTCCATTTGCAAGTCATTCGCGTGCGATCCCAGGTCCGCAAGTTTTCCCTCTATGTCAAACATATGATATAAGTGAATCTTTAGTCGTTCTTTCTGCGACAGTTCTTCAAAGCGATACAAACTGCAATCTCATTCCAAGGGACATATACAATGCAAAGGCGATGGTCCGGGAAGAACAACTTGCTGGAAGAACACCAATGGAAATGCTGCTGGATGAGCTTCAGGCAAACAACATTTTATCTGCTTACGACCGCGACGATCAAGGTCGAATAACCAAGCTTTTCTTTGCACCAAGCTTATGCGTTCAACCTGCAAGAGAATTTCCCCATGTCATAATTATGGATTGTACATACGAGGTCAATAGATAAGTATTGATTGTATTTAATTTAAATGACGCCCTTATTTATCTGCTATGTAGATTCAAGATGCCAATGCTACACATAGTTGGAGTTTCCACATGCAATGACAGCTTTTCGGTCGCGTTCACATTTCTTTCTTCCGAGCGAGAAGAAGACTACGACTGGGCTCTCAATCACGCTAAAAGCATTTTCAGAGCAAATCAGCTGCCTGATGTGATTGTCACGGATCGGGAACTTGCCTTGATGGCCGCGCTTCGTACGCTCTTTCCAAACGCGCGCAATCTGCTTTGCGTTTGGCATATTTTGAAGAACGTACTTGCCAACTGTCGCAAGAAATTTTTGAGTCAACAAGATTGGGAAACGTTCTAGGCGGATTTTAAATAGCTTTGTTATTCAAACGACGTTCTGTCATATGAGAAAAAGTGGGCTGACATCTGCAACCGCTATCCTACTTCAGTCTGCGAATACATTGGCAGAACTTGGCTGCGCTATAAAGATCGGTACATCCGTGCATGTACCAAAACGTGCCGCCATCTTGGAAATACAGCAAGTAATCGAGCCGAGAGAAAGCAGTCCAGTCAAATCTCTGATCGTAGTTTTGACCAGAGATCTTGCTGATGTTTATCAGCGGATATCGCTTTCAGTTGATTATCAGGAGAAGGTCGTTAGGTACAGCCGCGCAAATACACTAATCGCTCTATCTGGTGATATTTGGGCTGATGTTCGACGCAAAATATCGCATCACGCACTGAAGAAGGCTCATGAAGAGGTAAGAAAGGCATGTATCTTGACCCAAGCACAATGTACGAATGTCTTCACGTCAACGCTAGGAATCCGCATCGCGTTCGAGATACCCTCGCAAGGCGTGGGAGGTTTAAAAGGATGATTTTTTGTTCAGTGGTGGCTTGATCGCGACGAGAACATATGTCACATGAATATTACCAATCTGATTTTTGAACAAGCTCTGTCTCGAATTCAAGATCACTATACTCAGCTACCACCACACCAACAACGTATTCTTGTGGACCGAATCAGTCAATCATCACAGGAGCAACTATTGGTGGAGGTCAATGAACCTCTTCCAGTACAGCAGGGTCGTGGTCGTCCAGTTGGCACTCGAGGGCGTCGAGGTAAAGGCAATATTTCTACTAGGCGCGATCCCACTGCATTTGAGCATGTTTTGAATCAGACTGAAGTTGCCCGGCATCCAGATGCTGTCTCGGTTGTTTAAGAATGCGGTCATGATCATGTTAAAGGCCAAGTCCCGATGTCGAATCTTCAATAATCTTGCACTTCAAGTCGATTTTTTGTTATAGTCAACGCGACTAATTTCAGTTGCCAAGTTCTTTGGCTTCATTGTGAATCTCTTATCTGAGGCGTCGCTCGTGTAAAGGTGAAACGTCTGAAAGTGATCTGCCGTTACGCTAATGAAAATTTCGGTTCGAACGCTTTGCTAAAGTTTTAGATCTTGGGTGTTTTAAAGGGATCCAAGTGATCGTAAGTGGATGCCTGCTGTGGTGCATTGTACTAGTGGAGAGTAATTAAAATTCACGAATGGTACTTACATTGTGGTATTTTCTTTGCTGTCGATATCGACGAGCATTGCTGGATTACTGACGGAGACAAAGCGTCATTCAGAAACTTGGGCGACGTTGATTCACGTATGCTTTCAATCGTGCGGTGACGTGTGAGTGAAATGTGTATTTGAATTGCAGAGCACGAACTAAGAAAGCAAGTATATTATTAAAAACAACTGACATGCTCTTGTTGCAGATTGAGCGTGATCTATAATGATGGATGTAACATCAATTAAGGGCAAGCTGCATGTTAATATGCTAAGACCTATTTCTATTTTCATGCCATGGCTATGACAACGATCAAAGGCATCGTCATGAACATGATGACAGACACGATCAAGTTCACAATCGTGATCACGGCCATTGCCATGGAGATAGTCTCTCCAGAATGATCCAGCGCGGAGACGCCGATGTAATCATGAAAGATGACCAATAGCCACCAGCCATCAAATACTAGTATAAGTACTACGAGTAGACAGTCTGGATCTCTCAACCTCTTTAACTCCATCAGCAGATCGTCCCATCATTCCATCTCGCAGCTTTTTCTCTTCCTGCAAATTTTCTTTTCGAAATCTGTGGGCTACACCGACTGCACCGCCGTTGTCTCCATTGTTCTCCTCTCTGTTTCGGTAATCCATTGCTGGGCATCGATCCAAATTGGCGCACCTGACTTATAGCATGGGGTCAATCGTCGACACACCAGCACTCTTGCGTCTTGCTGCAAACTGCCAAAAGCTGCTTCAGAGCCTTAGCTGAGGTAACTCCACGTAATTACACTGCCGTACCTCCCAATAAACGTTCAGAAGCCTCGTTGCTGATTGCGGTTTGAGTGCCCAAACCACATAGTACTTGATGTGGAACGTCTTCAACGCTGGACAGAACTTGTTGCCACCACTACTCGAGAATGATGTCGCATCTGCTAGCGATGTACGTGTTCGGGTTAGCTTCATTCGAGCAAATCGAGAGCGCGGTGGCGTTGGGGTGTCTGAGAATTATTGCGAGATCGCCGACGCACGTCTGGATTAGTACTGCTAGCAGCATCACCGTTTTCACGGAGAAATGAACTCGTGTTCCTGCTGCAACGCCAAGATGCGATGGTGCGACTGCTTCCGTGCTTGTTGCGCCAAGTTGTTAGCGGCAGAGATGATGTTCTTGGCTTGTCCCGACGCTCCTAACAGCTCGATCTTCTCCTCTCTACTTGTTCGGGTCTCTTGGCTACTCACCTGACTACTTTGACTGCCTGGACAGACTGTGCGGAGACTCTTGCTGCTCTTCGAAGACGTTGGTTTTCGCGTCGACGCTAATCTCATGGTCGAGTGGGTGAAATAAGGACGAAAACGACAATACGGACGACGAGTCCACGACGGTTTAATTGAGTAACTTATATTTTTATGCTTTACGTTACAATTTGTGGCAAATGATTAATTTACTCAGTTTAGGTGGGTGTGTACGCATCAGAGGGTGAGTGTGTACCTATCAATTTCCTACATCAATTGTACGTAGCATGATGTCAATGTACCAGTAATTGAAGACTATTTGTGCGGTTCCATCGAAGATTGTCATGATATGGAAGAGCATGGCATCTATAAGAATCAAGTGCAAGGATTTATCTGATTCAGTAGACTTATTTACTTCAATGTACATGTGAGCTAAGTACAACTTAATCAATATTTTACTCTTATGCGATATCGAAAATTCGTCATCTTCCTGATAGTTATCAGTTTCTAAGTCCAACAGCTGACACCATATCCAACTCAACGAAACCAGTAACCGAAAAATTCACGGCAACAATTGCAACATGTGCATGCCATATGCGTAGTGTGCCTTTGATTAAGTCGTCATGCAATTTTCTGAACCGCGAATCAACGCCTTCTCCTACCGATAGCCGAGTCCAGAACGAACATGAACGTACAAACAGGATCAACTATGGCCTGCTGCTTTTGCACATTGATGCTGAGTGCCATCGTCTGGCAGACGACTGCAAGGAAAAGCGTGGGCATTCTGGTGACGTCTCAACAATTTTATGAGGGATTGCAGAAGTCCGACCACACTAATATGAAGCGTGAGATGTTTAAAATGGAGCTGAAAGAAGGCGAAACATCTTGAACCACTGCAACGGGGTCCTTATCATCCATCCAAGCTTGGTAGAATTGGTGCGAAGATGGAGGAGAAAGACGTGTCTGTCAGTCTGCTGTGTAGATTGCAGACTAGCTATATGATTGTCGTGCTGCATATCCAATGAGCAACACATAAGTGGATACTCTTGATATGATATAGGTACTTAGCAATGACTTTATCAATCACACAGGTGAGACGAGACTGCGAATACATGTGACATATTAAAGGCGTTCAACTACAAACACAAACCTCACGGCTGTTAGTTCTTTAGCAGGATCGGTCACCTGGAGGATAGATGATGGCTTATGAACAAGAAAAAAGATGTAAGGAAAGACGATTAGGCAGGTTTAATCGAGTGAACTATGCTAAGCGTGATTAATACTGTGACGATGATGAAGATGTTATTCGCATGTATTTGTGGTGTCAATGGAGTGCGGAGTTGCGACCGCCAAAGAAGAGAAGAAAGAACTGTTGGTGAAAGATATTGGTATAGCGCATCACATGTGTAATTATATATCAAACTCCGTATTAATTAATGAAAGGCTATCATGGTGATTTCGATGTCACAAATGGCAACAAGACCAAGGCTCTTGGCGTGGGTACAGTAAACAAACCGAATTTTTTCCTCAAACGGACATGTGTGCAAATTTTGATTCACCGACGTGCTGTAGGTGCCATTTGTGGCGGAAAACTTTCGTCGATTACACCGATAAACAAGTTAAAAAAGTTTCAGGTCATGTTTGGTGGATTGAACGCGAACGGGATGGACAAAAGATCATGCAAGGAGGTCGTAACTGCTGTATTTATAAACGTATTCTCCCGGTTGAGTGTGTTTACAAGTGCACCAAAATAGTCTGCTATGAATGCTGCTCGGTCAAAGTCTGGGTTAATAGTGCACGAGCGAATGTTCCAGGCACCATTTTTCGTGCTACGTCATTTCGTTGAGAAATTTCTAGTGACTGTTGCCGACTGCCCTACTATCTCTCAAGTAATGACCACTTGTCACAGTTGCTCATTAGTGAAGATGGTCCAGAAACCATTCAATAATATCAAGGCCAAACACATCTTTGGCCTCTTTTATCACCTCCACATCAGTCGTCTTGGTCGTATGGGACTTGAGGTTATCGGTGGTAGCAGATTCTTGCTCCTTATCGTCGTTAAATCAAGTAGACTGAAATAAGATTTTTGCCTGGTCAATAAATTGGGAATCGAATCTGCACTGGAGAAGTCGTCACTCAAGTCAAGAATTAGTATAAAAACGCGTGCCGTTCGTTCGCATGACGGTGCCAAGAATTTTCAGATTAATCAATCCATTAACTTATGCGGATCTAGATATCAAACAGCAAGTGACCATACCGCACGCGCATCAAGCCAATTAACAGCGGAGTGCGCTATTTGAAACCTCCTTGTGATTGGTCGGATAATGCTTCTTTGTGCGCGTTTAGAGAAGTCATTTTAAGGCCAAGGCTTGAAATACTGCAATATATGATAAAAAATGCCACCGCCTCCAAGCCTCCTTCAAAATCCCCATTTGATATGGCGTAGAATCCAAGTGTGAAAAGAAAACACGCGTTTTTGAATGGTTGGCGTACGTTTTAATCCTGAAAGAGAAGCGCTAAAAGTGAGACCCAAAGTCTCGATCGGGCATCTTTATGATTGAAGAAGATAGCCCATCTTGAAAGCTTATCGAGTCTGTGATATAGAGGGAGGCGAAATTGGGATCAGTCGATATATCAATTTTGCTGATTTTATAAATGGAAGAGATTCTCTTGACAGCTTGAACGATAAGGTGGTCGACATCGTTATTCATCTCAACGACATGAGTGTTTAAGGCAGACATATTTTTCTATATTTCGGAACACATGCACGCTACCGGTTCCTGACCATCGCCTAATATTGCACCCAACAACGCTGTTTCCTACTTGAATGTTAAAATAGGGAAAATAAAAAAATGCCCCAGATAATTAGAAAATAAAAATAACGCCCCAGATAATTGGAAAAAAAATGCCCTAGATAATTTGAAATAAAAAAAAAATAATGAGAAAATAAAAAAACGCCTCACGTCCTTGTATACTCAAGTTAAAGTGGTACACATAAACCTTCATGGTGCTTCTATGAAGGACTGAACCTATTATAAACACCAATTACACGCAATATGCTGATACGTCTGACTTGCTTTACCTCTTAAACTTTCCACGTCCAGTGTGCTGTCCTTGGAATTTAACCTGTTAACACCACTAACAAATTCCTGCAACAGCACTGAAATATCGCCATCAGCACTGATAAAGCCTTCGAATTAGTAAATGAAAGTCAAACAGATAGAATGGATTCATCATAGTCTATTCAACGGTCAAATATGCTATAGTAACTATAGCGTACGAGTAGGAAGCGAATTCCTATCCCGCAGCTATAACAGCAGAACTGTAGTATAAATAAAAACACCACAGAACATTAGTAACACCAAGAACACTAACAGCAGTAGCAAGAGCAGAGGTAACAAAAGAAGCAGTAGCAGCAGCAAAAACAGCAGCTACACCAGCTACACCAGCACCAACAACAGCCACAGCAGCAAAGACAACAATACTACGATAGCATCAGCAGCAGCACCACCACCAGCAGCATCAGTAACAGAAGCAACAGGAGTATCATAAAAAACTTACAGCAACAACGGCTACAGCGGCAGCGGTAGCAGCAACAACGACATGAACAACTGAAACAAAAATATCAATAGTACCAATTATAACACTAGAAAACAATAATAACAATAACAAAACAATATCAAAAATAATACCATCAATAATATCAGCACCGATTGTCTACGTTTACGGCTGCGGCTGACGATACAAAGATGCGTTTACATCTTTCCTGTGCCGTTCGCGCCCACAACTGATGGCTGGAGCGCAACACCTCATTCCATACCGCTTCACAATTTCCTTATTGTAGCGCCACTGGCACAGGGTGACGCCGTTTTCATGTTCAATCAGCTCGATGCTGAAAATATTGCACGCTTCATCTTCCGTTATCCCAAAACGATACGTGAGCTTGAACTTGACTTAACGTATCATCTCGACCAAGTTTCTAGTGATTACCACGTCACCATCGTATACGAGGAGAAATACACAGTTCCGTCACAGCACACTATGTACGTATATGAATCAAGCTCGGATAATTTGAAGCCTATACGAGGAGATCTTGGTGCAATTATAAACTTTAAATGAGCGACTCCACCTGACATCACGAATGCTGTTGGAATGGTAGCTGATTTGTGGAATCAAGTTTTGACCTTGACATTATGTTCTTATCAGACGCGTGCTGGGGTTCATATAATGGAATTCAGACCAAAATTCACCATCAGAATATTTTTTCAAGTTGCTGATGGTCCCGTCAGATGAGAGAGCAAGAAGCAGTCAGCTGTCTCACTATGGACAGGTCAAGCTGGGAGTACAGCGCTAAGCCTTGTTATTAAAAAAGGCAAACGGATTCATCGCCTACGTATATGTGAGGCATTGATCGCTGTTGGTACTGAAATATCTGACCTCGGATTGTCGAAGATAATCTGTCATACATCAATATGACCAAGTACATGATAGATCCAACACATTGAAATCAAGTATCACCACATCCGCGATGAATATAAAATTCTGGTGCAGCCGAAGTCAAATGCAGCACGTTTTCGAAGTTAACTGATCTACTCACCAAATGTATTCCTAGACAGAGACACCAGAATCTTACCCATGATATTGTCTTTTGAAGTTGCTAGCATTAAAAAATAATACAGGATTTCTATATTCTGGCGCAATGCATCATTCACCGCAAGATGTTGACGATGCACTTGCAATTGAAGACAATTCGTGCGGTTCCATCGAAAGTTGTCGTGAAGAGAACGGCATCTATAAGAACCAAGTGGAAGAATTTACCTGAGTCAGTGGATTTATTTGCTTCAACGTAGCATGTACATGTTAACAAAGCACTTATTAATCAATGTCTTTCTCTTGTGCGATATGTGAACAATGCCGTCGTCCTGACGTTTTTTGTAAATGACTAAATTAGATAAACGGGTGTTTAGATACATGGTAATATGTCGAAAGAAGTGTACAAAATTAGCGTGTGCGGATGATAAACTGTAAATGCAATCTTTGCAATGAAATTAACATTTGATTTTGAGAAATAAGCGTTCTTATTTAACCAATCAGGAACACGAAAATTTACTGAATTATTTCAGAAATTATTGAATCTACGTATTACATACGGGTGGTGGGTGGATAACGAAACCTGGTCGGTGGTCAGAAAGGCTCTTGTTCGACCGTGCTTTCGGCATTCTGCAGCTCTCCGGCTTGGAGACGAGTGGAGGTGTGAAGGACGTGGAGCTGCGATTGCTTGAAGGATACCGATATATGCCCAAAGACGGTTGTACAGGCGGCAGAAAATATGTCAATACTTACCGAGAAGAAAAGTTCAAGAGTGACTAAAGATTTATACGGACGATAGTGCAAGCGGGGGTGTCTACTAATGCGGACGGGATGCTAACATATCTCGTAAACCGATGGGTCAATAGAAAAGTATTCCCCGATCAAATGATCAATCGCCTTTGCCTTGCATGAATGAATGAAGCCATGGCTCGGCATCTGCTAAGAAAAGCATGCGAGGTTAACGGCTCTCTAAACATATCGAGATAACGCATTAGACATTGTTCACCACCCGAGCGATGTCCATCAGCCACAGGCAACAACGTCCCGGTGGTAGAAACCGAATACAGCGAGCTGAGAGCACGATTATTCTACATAATCGTAACAGATTTAATAAGATTGGTCGTGTCGCAGCGTATCTCTAGTCGAAGATCCCGACGGAGTTTGACGATGAAGGTATCGATACTAACTGTCCGATATCCCGGACGTCTAAGTCATGGAAAGTTACACTCAGCTGTCTTGGTGTCTCTCATTTCTTTAAGAGGTAGTTCGGATTCAGTAATTTGGGAACACAATCGTTATCCGACATCCGGACGTGGGCCGCTGCCTCCAATGCCTCCTGTGTTGCACTCTTGAATACCCGGCCTCCGGGTATCTGTTTACGGATGTAATGCCCCTCCCCGTTACATAAGTAGTTTCTATTAAAGTTTACATGTTACTAAAGTAGGAGAGCTACTTCCGGACTAGAGGATGTAGCATGTCGTGTGTCTTAGTGAGATTAATGAGGTCGGACTCATTATTAGCCAGTAAGATATCGACACGTAGATTAAGTGGTCCCCATGAGTCCAGGGAGCCACTCGTACTTAGGATCTAAAGAAACAAAAATATAAATCGAGTTAAATTTACTTAATACCTAAGACTTGGGCTTGAGTCTTCCTCAAGCGATAGTGTAAGCTAAGTACGGGTTGTTCTAGCCCCGTTACAACGGACGATTAACTAATTGGAGTCGGTATGATCGAGGTAATGGAGTGAGATCTCCAGATCATAGATGACTTGTCGATAAGCGAAACATTTTAGCTGTGCTGCAGAATTTCATATCATAAAAGGTAGGCACCCCTCTGTCCAGCGGTTGGTGGACGCAGCGGCCCAAGCAGCTGTCACAGCCAGCATGGATCCAATAATTCTACTATCGGCTCTCGAGTCCCATACTCTTTGGAACGGTGAGCGTCAATAATTGGTCTATACCACTGGTCGGGCGAGCTCCGAAATACCAATCCCAAAACCCCTGCAATCCTTTAGTCAACCGCTAGCCAGCTCCCGCCCCAAAGCGACTCATTGTGGGTCTGCTATAGGTGCTATCGGACGTGAATACCGTGATCCGGACGATCACGGAGCCGCATCCTGCGCCGTCGATCATTGATATGACAAATTTCGACTCTCAACGGACGATCCAACCATTACTTTCAACACCACGCTCGTCTCCATCCGAACAAGCCAGAAGGCAACAGGATTTATTTCGCAGGAAGGTACCCGTGAGCTCGACGCAGCTGACTCTGGAGAGCCAGGAACGTGTATAGTATCAGAAATTCCTCGGCCGCACGAGCAACGTACCCAAGCACGCGAACTGCGGTCCACGAATGTTTCGAATGGTTTGAAGGGCAGGATACTATACTGAGGTTGTGCGAGGAGATCACGCCGGCGATTATTAAATGATTTGTGCTGGTATTGGCACAAGACTTAGCCAACGCAGCACTGGACGGGTCTGCTGTCAAATCCGAACGTTTCACGGCTAGCACCACACATAGCATTCAGTAGCAGGGCTACTGAACATAAGGAACCCATGTACACGATTACGGATGACTGCAATCCTCAACTTTTACCGGGATTAGGCTTCAATGTCTTAACGAAATTTAGTGGATAAATATTGTTGATATCACACGACTATGCCGCTACAACGGACTAGTGCTCGTATATAGGAGAAACAGATATAAGAGGTAAGCAGTTACGCAATTGGAATGGCGGCCAATTTCCTCTACCGTTTACGTCTTCGATAGGGGAGACGAGGATTCGATAGACCAGGTTTACCGCAAGTACTTTCCAACTGTCGAGAGTTGGCATAACAAGGCCGTGGAAGCGGCAAGCGAATATTTATTATCTCTATTAGCGTGCTTTGACGGTATATGGCGGCAAAATTGGATCCATCACGGAGCCATTTACTCGCACTACGGGCATAATACTCAGCCTTCTTTATTCTAATCGAGGGGCAGGACTATCAGACTTATCCTATACATCACTAGATGAAGAGCGGTTTTCGGCAACCCCTCAGACTGCTCCAGAGGTGCTCAGCGGGGCACAACTATCTTAGGTTCACGTACCTATTTTGGACTACACGAGTAAGCAGATGTGTCTTGCTGCCTCGCAGCTGAACTTATAGTCCAGCCCTACCAGCAAACAGCCAGTCAGGTGATAGTCCTACGCCTAAATCATGTATGAGCGACCACCGCCCGCAGGTTCTCAGTCACTATCGGCAGAAACACAAACGCGAAGAAAATGCCATAAGTACCGATGATCAACGCACAGAGGGTACCAGCATACGTAGAATAACTTACAGCGGCAATTGGACCGGGCACTACACCAGCCACGACAATGCTGATCTCGACACCGATCATACAGATAGTCCCATCGAACGCTTAGAATGGCCGGATCTTTGGCTTTCCATTATCCCGGGTGGTTACCTTCGGCTGCAACCTCGTGTCCGCGAGCTGAAAGTTCTATAGCATAAAGGATTAAAACAGTACGGTATGACCCAATTGCACTTTTTCTAAATGTCCGACGACTTTTCGTCTCCTTTAAGCTGCTTATGAGTGCTGACGTTTGAGTTCTTGTCCTGCGGTATGCCTTGACGCCAGAACAATATCCTGTCTGATCTGCTATCATACCGCATCAAGGTAAAATTTGGCGCCTCCCGAAGTGTAATAAGGTCAATGGAATCGTCGGGGGCCCATACGGCGACCCTATATGGGCTATCTCCGATCATTGACAGTGGAGGCGAATGGTATAAACTAATGAAGGTATGCTGCTGATAAAATCCTCTAACTCTGTGATACCCACCGCAAGGTCGAGTCAGCAACTGCTGTGCGTTATTAATTTCAAACATGAGACTGTAATACTAACAGATGGAAATGTGTTAGTGTCATCATTCGACACATAGATCCGATGGCACCTTTAGCTTTTTCGATACAATACCAACTTTAAATCAAATATTATTATGTGGACCAATAAAACGTGGATTGGAGAGCAGCCTAGATATTCTCCTTCTATGCAATAACACCTGCAGAAGAGAGTGAGCTCATGCACTACATGGTGCACTTTACGGAATTTCTCGGAGACGCATTTTCGCCAGAACAATTTTGCGGACGCCTTCGGGAGACAGAAATTGCTGCCCGACTGGTCTAGCAGTTATACTGCTCAGTCTCATCGTCTCTTCTATGAGCGTCCAAGTACTCCGTATATCACGCAAACGCGTTCGCGGACACAAAACAAGCGTACAGACCAGATGGATGTCGGCGTGGCGCAGTCGTCCTGCATGTAATCGACCACAAGGCAAATGCATTCAAGAAACCCGAGTCAAAGCCAATAAAGATTTTAGGGAATTGTGCTTGACGTGGGTACGTATGTAGAGCATAAACAATACCGATGACACCAAGACAGCTGAGTGTAACTTTCCACGACTTAGACGTCCGGGATATCGGACAGTTAGTATCGATACCTTCAACGTCAAACTCCGTCGGGATCTTCGACTAGATGTAACGGGGCACGCCTTTGTGTTGACTGAACACAAGGTTGTGTGCTCCCGACGTCACGACGTACACGTGGCATGAGGAAGCGCAGCAAAGTAAACAGAACTAGAAAGCTCTGTTTAAGGAAAAAGTAGAACTGTATTTAATATAGTTACGTTTCTTTGTAAATCGTCTCTGTCTTGATCTGACTATGTTAAACTGAAACCTCCTATATTGGTTTCTTGCTCACCACCCATTGCGCGCGTCCAGCAGCGATTGGTGGTTAATTTGGTTGATGTTGTATCTACTTCAACCAAAAGTGGAGCACCCCAGAATATTACCCCGGAGGTAATATTCTGCCAACATCACCTCTTCTCAAGTGGTGTTGATTGAATATCATCTAAATAGATAATATTCAAAATTGATACATTCGTACCAATTTTATGTAACGGGCTCACCCCGTTACACTAGAGATACGCCGCGACACGACCAATCTCATTAAATCTGTTACGATTATGTAGAGTAATCGTGCTCTCAGTTCGCTGTATTCGGTTCTGCCTGGTTTATTAAATGATATTTACATTTTTTGTGAGCAATTTAATACACGTTTAGATGAAACTGAAGAAATGTTAACAAATAATAGACTCTGGAAACAAAGGTTAGTTGATATTGGTGTTATTTCAGCTAAAAATGCGGTAAATTTTGGTTTTAGTGGTGTAATGTTACGTGGATCTGGAATTTCTTGGGATTTACGCAAAATACAACCTTATGAAATTTATAATGATGTTGACTTTGGTATTCCTATAGGTACAAATGGTGATTGCTGTGATCGTTAATGGACCTCGCTCGGGGTAGTGAACAATGTCTAAATTGCGCTCTCTCGATATGTTGAAGGAGCCGTTAACCACCGGCCAGGTTTTCGTTATCCACCCACCACCCGTATGTAATACGTAGATTCAATAATTTCTGAAATAATTCAGTAAATTTTCGTGTTCCTGATTGGTTAAATAAGAACGCTTATTTCTCAAAATCAAATG
>JH598306.1:349755-368477 GCA_000173235.2 Hyaloperonospora arabidopsidis Emoy2
TTGTACTCCCAGTTCACATAGTCCTCAGCATGGTATAGGAAAATGCGTGGTCCGACGTCCCGGAGACCACCAGCAACAATGAGGTAGTTACTGCTGCTACTGCTATTGCTACTGCCGTTCTTACCAGAGGTGTAGCCAAAAGATCGATCCAGGGACTTGGAATGGAACGGCATCGGGTCCCGCCAGCCAGTCACGTCGAGACCTGGTGGTGGCCGTTCAATGAGAGGTTTTCGACCCTTTTGCCACGTCTTGCCGCCATCGTCCGTCGTAGCGTACACGACGTGCTCTCCGAAGAGATACTCCTTCCTCCACGCAATGGGAAGTGCAGTGACACCCGTGTAGAAGACCGTTTGCTTGCCGTCAATGGCATTGTGCATGGCAAAGCCGGAATACACACTGAGGTAGTCCCACTTGTCTTCGAATGGACGAAGGGCATCGGGGTAGTCCTTCCACGTCACTTGGTCTTTCGATACAGCGTGACCCCACGCGATATTTTTCGCCGTTGTCGAGTTCGGATTCAACTGGTAGAACAGGTGATACAACCCCGTGGCTTCATCATAGTAAGGGGCACATGGGTCGTTCATCCACTTTTCACGAGCCTGGAAGTGGTAAACCGGTCGGAATTGATTGAAGAGGTCGGTCCTAGGCTTGGCCTCTATTGGATCGGCCTGGACAAGAGGTGTCTGGGAACTGAAGACTAAGGTGGTGGTGGTGGAGATACTGAGGATGATGGCGATCGCTTTCATACTTGCTTACAGAAGGAGATTACAGAAGCTTTTTCCAAAGCAGGAAGGGATTCTGAAACGGAGCAAAATGGTAAATGCCGTTCGAGTTGACACGAACGCGGTCGGGTGGACAAGTACAGAAGAGCTAGTGACGATGTCTATCTTCACTATACTTTCAGCCACTCTATTTCCTGATAGGGAGACCAGTGACTATTGCTCATTTCTAGCTTAAACCTGGTCGACGTAACTTGAACTTGAAAGTTTTGAGTAATTAAACCGGGCTTAAGTTGAACCTGACTTTTAGCTCGTTTTATTAGCGTAATACGCGGAGTAACAATGCGCTTACTTCAAGAGCTGGATACTTAACCGCGGCATCGGTCTTTTTTAGCGTCAAAATTTTGATCCATCGCGACAGTCGACTTTACAGAAAACGTACGGCTCAATTCTATGGACCAAAACGATCAGGAGGAGATGTAAAATAAAAGATCCTTCTAGTCGTACTTCAATATAAAACGATCCTGTAACTTTATACTCCGCCCTCAAGCTGAGGTCAAGCTGGCTTGGTTGAAAAATTCAGCGAAGTATTGATCATCAACTGTAGTTTGCAAGCACAAGACCGAGAAACATCGCCAAAAGTCATCTCCCTTCCTCATCTCTTGATCGTTTAAGTGCACGTTCTTGATCTCCACCCGCAGCGGTAACCAATGAAGATCACAGCATCCTTAGCGATGGATTATAATCACTTGACAATAAATGCCTCAAAGGACAGAAAGAGTTTCGATAGATCGACCATACCGGGACGCTTTAATCATAGCTTATTCTGACAAAAGATGACAACCCGTTACCTACGAAGAGTTTGATTGGCATCGTCACGACTTGCATTTATGACCTCTACCCTGTCGCCTCCATTGTGACGCCAGCATCAATCACAACTTGGCTGCAACTTCCCGCCAAAAGGAGCACGGCAGGTAAATGCACGTCAACGAGACACGTTGTCTTGACGAGGCAAATGTGCAAACATCGGTCAAGCTTTTTCCAATATCGTTCACTCAGAATGCGCTGCCGGATGGGAATGGGGAGGGTGAGCGATGTCCCGGCGTCTTCGTTGACATCCTGCGTACCTTCGCAGACCACTGCTCGACTTGTAATGCAGCTGTAGGTGTTATTGTAATAAGGAGGCTGATAGGGAGATGTGTTGCTCGGAGAATAGCCCACCTTTTCCAAACTGTCAGTATACTTAGCACGCTCCAAAGCAGCATTACTTCGACCGGATCGAGACACAAAGGCAGAAAGCTCTTCCTAGGTCTTCTCTTTGGCATCAGCAGCCATATCCGACTGCTTGTCCTCCATTTGCTGCAAGTCGGTCGCCAGAACAAAAAAGCGGAATTGTCTGCTCCAATATCTACTTCACCTACCGGTCATATCTTTTAGTGTCATATCTTCAAGGCGGTAGTAGTCAAACTCGATACCGATAGACATGCACGAGCCAGGTCCTTAGTATTCGGAGTCGCACATGTGGGGGAAAGGTTGCGGGAACGCAGTACACGTGAGATGGGCGAGATGTGGTAGAGGTTATCAATCCGCTTCCGAAGTCGCGATTGGAGATATGTTCCCCACCTGTACAAGGCGCTTTCGGAAGCCGCCTGGAAGTCGAATATCATGTAAGAGCTGTACCGGATAAAGAACTTAGATAGCTGGAAAAGCTTGTCCTCTAAACGCCTACTTTAACCACGTCCTGAGCAGCACGTTCTTCACCTCGGATTAATTGAACAGCATCAAGCGGCCAGTCAAATGAAGGCGTCAGCATTGCCGCGTATATTATCGCAACTTCGGAACTCTCGGATGGTCCGAGAGCAGCCGTAGAAAACAGCTCAAAAATGCCTACAGTAATCTCATCCTAATACCGTGCGCGCCAGAGCTCTTCGGTAAATGCGAACGTCGACGCTGAGACTTGAACGGAAGAATTCATATACGGGTATGCCGGCGTAACGATCGGCATAACACGGGATCGGTCAAACACACTTTTGCGGGGATCCTACATGTCGAACTCAAGTCCAGCATCGTAGATCATGTTCAACATGGCAGGTTGTGGCCATTGCCATTCGGACAGCACTGGAAAAATCGCACAAACTTTTTCGCAGGCTCTGCCGTTGGGTATTGTGGCAAACGAATGCGACTGAGATCACCCAGCTGATACCACCCTAGTATCCCAAAAATTCAGCTGAGGAGATTCCTTGACGCCGCACCTACGCCCGCACAGCTCTCAATATTAATCAGTACTCACGACGCAGTGGCACTAAGCCAAGCAGCATAGAGCTGACCTCTGGATCGTTTAAGGCTTTCGTTGAAGTCTTGTGAACGCCAACCAAGCTGTGATCAAAGTCAATGTTTTGGCTGAACTCCACACTTGTACCGGTAGTCGACGAAGAGCTAATCCATTCGTAAAGTAGGAGACCCCCGGTGTCTTTTCCAGCAGTCAGCAAAACGACCGAAGAAGCCGTCGTGGGTCACATGTACGGTGCTAAACACACGGCACCGATGTCCGAATCAAGCCAAGGAGATACGAGCCCGCAAGAAACAAAATCCCTTCGTCAAAGCAATGACCTCTTCACCCAGCTCGCGCTCGCGTCCGACCATTTTAAACCACTGCGTTAGCAGATCCGATAACCGCTTTATCATCTGTAGCTTGTGCATACGATCTTGAGCCACCTCTGTGGGTATGGTGCTGCTAACGTAGCGTACAAAAAACTACAACGTGCTTGAATCCATCGATGGCTGCATCGGGCTCTCAACAACACTTCCGACTGCTGGAATGTTGGAAATTGACATTGAAGTTGGTGCGTGTGGAGACTGGAGGAGATTTCTTTAGTGTGATGCGCGCCGTGTTTTCGACCTATTAAGGAGCATGATCATGCAAGTACTTAGGCTAGAACGATTGGTGAACTCTTTAGACTTTTCTTTAATACACCCCCTCTTTTACCTTTAATAACTACCGGCGGTCCGAGGGCCGACTCTACGTCAAGCTTGTCTGTTTAACAGGTTATGAGCTCAACAGGCTCGGACGATGATGACACTGTCGCCCGAGGTTAAGCTTCATCGCCAAGTGCTGCGCCGAGGCGCGGGCGAATTGGTGAGGTAGAAGAATACGAGGGAAAAATCGCGTACGTTGCTGCGGGCAACGGAAATGAATTTTCGGTGGGTATGGGAGTCAAGGAGCGACCCACCGAAGAAAGCGAGATGTTACAGCTCATGCGTGGGTTAATGGGAAGATTAAATTGCTTGAAGAATCACAAAGCAAGATTCAAGGACAGCTTTCTGGAGGACCACGTGTAAACAAGATTATGGAAGATGTTAAGATGTCACCAGGAGATGCTTTGTTTACCTCGGGACTGGGACGTGGGCCACGAATGCATATCGATGCGCTGATTGGGTCACCCTAAATGAATAAGGCGGATAGGCCTACGGAGCCGCCAGGTTACATTGGACACCGGCAACATGATCATGAATTACCACGGTCGCGGTTGGAAAGACTTTACGTCGCCGCCGTGAACGATCAACAGGCTGCTCCCCCAGTGTATCACCACCACATGGACGATGCCAGATAACCAGCACAGCATATGGAGCAAGTTGTAAGGGTCCCTGACCCAAGGCAGAAAAAGCTTGTAATTCGTATGTTCGATGGAGCGGAATTGTACGAAGGACTTGGATCTGGATTTTTGGAGTGGGGGCGTCGTTTCAAAAGACAGGTGATTTTGGCCCAATCAGCCTGTGGGTTTCTACGGGCGGAAGACGTTAAAGTTGATCTTCTTGGACACTATCTACAAGGCATGGCCGAGCGTTACCATCATATACAACCGGAAACTTGGTGAGACCAGATGCCCACACTTCAATACGCAATAGAGGAGATGCTTGAGGCATTTAAAACACATATCACCCCGGCGCAATCGAAGCTGAAGGACCCGATAAGAAAACTGAACGCTTCGTCTATTTCTGGTGGCTTTTTGGTCGCGACTACAACGTCACTTTTGCAGCTGTGATGGAAACGTCGAGCGTAAAGCTCATTTTGGCTTTGGCGAGAGTATGGAGAGTCCTAGCACAACACGTCGACATCCCCAACGCATATATCAAGGCCGACAAAGAACCAGAGCTCAACATTTTCTTAAAAATTCCGCAAGGAATGAACATGGATCACGCCACATTTCAGTCGTATAAGGTCGAGAAGAAGGATGAATTGTCACTTAAATTAAAGAAGGCACTGCTTGGACTAAAACAAGCTGGGAGACTTTGGTCTGAATTGCTGCATAAGAAGTTAATGTCGCTAGAGTTCACACAGTGTCTTACGGACATGTGCGTATACTGGAAGCAAGACGATACACGGCTTATTGTTGTGGGTGTATACGTGGACGACCTTCTGGTAACCGCTACAGCATCATCATTGATCGACATGTTTTTTGCCGATTTGAATAATTTGTCTGTGAAAAATTTGGGCATTGCCCATAAATTCCTAGGAATGCGAATCAAGCACGATGATGAAAATGGCTACGACATCGACCAGGAAGTGACAATTGTGGACATGCTCAAGGACCCTGGGTCTGGAGAATGCTCGTGGAACGCGAACTTCCATAGATGATACTACTTATGACATTGTCGAAAATGATATCATGTTCCCTGCTTATGCTACACAGGATGGGACCTCTGTGCGCAAATTTCAATCTCTGGTGGGCAGCCTGCTATGGATATCGCGCTTCACACGTCTCGATATCTCGTTCGCGGTTCATCGTGCGACTAGACGTACGCATTGCCCGACGGAAGGCTATTGGAGACTTGCTAAGAAGATAGCCAGATACCTCCAAGTATCGAAAGAGGTTCGTCTGCGAATGAAAGGGCAAAATGATTTGAATGCACCGCTCAATTTGGTGGGATATAATGACGCAGACTTTGCTGCAGATAAGAATGAACGTAAATTCGTCACTCGGGGATATGTTGAGGTGGCGGGCATGCCAGTTGCATGGTTTACACGCAAACAAGGTGGTGTTTCTATCTCTACCATGGTAGCAGAGTATACTGCAGCGTCGGTCGTGGTTGCAGAGATGATCGGCATCAAAGAATTGCTCGGAGAGATGGGGATCGATTGTGTGATGCCGATGTCACTAAAGGTCGACAATCAAGCAGCTCTTAAGCAACTTGTCGCAGAATCTTCGTCAAAGGCAAAGCACATTGATGTGAGAATCAAATTTGTGGGCTCGTATGCCAAGTGTGAGATTCTCAAGACCGAGTATTGCGAAGGGTCCCGCATGTCACCTGACATGATAACAAAGGCACTTCATGCGCCGAGGTTGGAGGAGTTGAAGACTTTAATTGGTCTACACCACAATGGACAAGGAGTGTCACGATTGGAACGTGTACATGGAAAATGAAACCATGCACGATGGAGGAGTGTTGGAAATTGACATTGAAGTTGGTGCGTGTGGAGACTGGAGGAGATTTCCTTAGTGTGATGCGAGCCGTGTTTTCGGCCCATTAAGGAGCATGATCATGCAAGTACTTAGGCTAGAACGATTGGTGAACTCTTTAGACTTTTCTTTAATACACCCCCTCTTTTACCTTTAATAACTACCGGCGGTCCGAGGGCCGACTCTGCGTCAAGCTTGTCTGTTTAACATGGAACCCAGTATGATCTGTGGTACAGCACATCCGGAACATCAGCCAGATGCTCTTCCCAAATATTAGCCAGCAATTTTTGCTGCAATTGCATCGATATCACTCCTTTCTGAGCTGCTCGCTGCGCTGACCAGGACAAATCGTTGGACTCTTCGTACTCTCGATTCACCGCAAACTCGACCGACAAGCTGTTGATCCGATCGAGTAGCCTGTCGCCTCTTCATCCTCTTCCTCACACTTTGACATCAGACTCGACAGCTTGTTGTGTTCGCGGCACATCTACATCTCGTTCATGTCAAAACGAAGGTACAAGCCGAAGTGAGACATTGGATTATGACGAGGACTCGTGCACGAAGATTCAGAGTAACCGACACTATTGGTGCCGTCGTAATTGAAAACGTGGTCGTCACTATCCAGCGCTTTTCGGGCCTTGTGTCTTATGTTCGCACGCGGCTGATAGCTCTCATCCAGGCAGTTCAACTCTTAACCAGTAGATAAATTAATAATCCGGGCATGACGGTGGACACATAGGAATGACACAGCTGCAAGGCGCTCGACAGAACACATCCAATGTCTCCTTCTTTTCCGTCCTATTGCAATGATCACCACATGCCGCTTCTGCTTGTAAAGTCAAATTGTCATCGCAGGATGAACTCGCCTTCGCCTCTTGTACTGGCAATCTGATGTGCACCCTTAACCAGCATAAAAAACTGACGCAAATCAATGGGTCGTCACCAACCCCACGTCTCCAAAACTGCATTTTGTCTCCACTTTCTCCAACGAAGAGATTGATGTGATGCACCGACAAGATGATGACAAATTGGAGCTGCTCAACAACTTCTGCGACAGCCCGTTCCAGTTCGTCTACGTCTTGATCCAACAGCAAACGAGCTTTTGCTCGCGCTTACACCATTCTTCCAGAAGCGTCAACGTCATCGCAGCCTTCGCCTCTGCACCATCACGAACTTCTCTGCCTAGACATGTATTCTCGTCTCCCTGGACGTCCATCTTCCGGTATGAATTAAGAAGCGTCTGGAGCGCTTCACAGCGTCTTCGAAAGCTCGGAAACTACTTGATCTTGGTGACGCTGCGCGACCGAATCGAACGACGATTTTCGACATCGTACGGCTTGCCGAAGACCCAGCGTCGGGCTTACAGATTACTGATAAATTATCTTTCATATGTATTTTCTGTGCTCAAGTAAACCGATCACGAACCAGCGAGCAAGGATATGGGAAAAACTTGTTCTTGTCGACAGCTGCTGCTTTTTGCGCAGCATGAGCAACGTAGAATACGGAAGGCTGCATCAGCGCGTCTTTGAATGATTAGACGCCCTACATCGGGCTATCAAAAGCGGGACCTAAGAGGCGATAGAGAAGAAGAAGGGAATTGTGACACATGCACGACCAGGTCATTCGGACTTGCGGGTGTGAGCACTATGTCGAGGGAGGGGCGACGTGTAAATATAAGCACACAATGAGAACTTCGAAGTAGGAGGACCTTGTCGTGAAGTTCGTGTTTCCTGCTAATGCTGTGTGCTAAACGTTCTTTTTTCCCTTTCATGTGGTCGATGGATGGGCAACTAACTTCGTCTTTCTCTTCGAATGATCGACTCTAGTTGTGAAGGATGTGAAGTGTCGATGCATTGATCACATCTCTCTCTTTTACTCTCTTGTGTATGAGGATGAACATCCAACGAAAAAAGATGAGGATCGTTTGCTATTTCAGCGAACGGTCTCAGCGCATGACGAACCCGCTTCTCGGGATTATCTTTTCTGACGTACAATTCTCAGTCTTTCTGGTACCTCGGTCCTTCATACGGTTTGTTCATTTACTTCATATTCACTCAACCTGTATCGCTTCCATTTTCATCCGGCACATCTGAATCCTGAACTACGAGCTCCAGACGGTTTGTAAGATAAAGACAAAGTCTTTGGCAGATGTCAGACCGATGTCAGACTCTTGTGCCAAAGGTTATGAAAGTTGCAGGAGATCGATTCTTTCATGCGCTCGCAAAATTCTATAAGCGCCTTTGAATCCGGTGCAAGATCGTCAGTGTCGACAACACATTCAGTTAGTTTGCGGAAGGTCTCCGGTAGGACTTTACACTTCTACGTTATCATTTGATACCGGCAGTTGCACCGGGGATTAGGTGTTTGTAGACACGAAAAGCGATTGCAGCGTCCTATTTCAACTAAACGATCATGACATTACCAAGTAGACACACACACTCAAGAGCTGTAGACGGCCATAAAGTGGGGAATCCTGAAAAACAAGCAACTCGCCTAAAAACAAATTATAGCCGCAAATTAGCGGATAGTCGCAAAATTAGTGGATAGCCAAAGAATGATTGGATATCCGCAAAATAAGTGGATATTCTATAAGTGTACGAACGGCCTCCAAAAACATAATTTCTTCCAACAATTCTCTGAATAGCTATAACTCTACCACAGCAAATTTGCAATTCCTGTACATTCTTGCTTCCACACACCCGGCCTTGGAAACCCATCCCTTCAAATGAACACAATGAGTAAATCTAGTTGGTCTCCCTCGAATTCCCTTCCAGCAGAAACCCATAAAAATCAGGAGCTTGCAAAGGAAGCTGCTCACGCCTATGCATCTGAGAATGGCTTTGTTATTTCTATACAAACTTCGGCTCAATGGGTTATCTCTCCATGCATAATATAAGCGTTGCTGCGCTGTTCTCAGGGAATGGAACATCGCACTCGGTCATCGAAAGATCCAGCTCTACGACAAAGGTCAACAAAAGAGTGAACTGTCCTTAAGTGTTTGTCCTTCTTCCAAAGTACGAAAATTGGATCGTTGTGCGTGACATCAGGCGTACTATTGGTCCGTGCTCTCGCCGGGTTGCGTAGTTACACTCAATTGGTGAATTGTGGGTGGAAATAGTGCAGTTGGTAGCGGCCGCTACTCGATGGCCACGCCTTCCATTCTTACTGGGGTGCCCAGTCCGCGGGCTTCTCATCTACTGCTGTATCGCTGTTCATTTTTGCAGCCACCCTTGTCGTTGTGCAGGACCTAATGCTGACGTAATTGCTAATATTATTGTCGTGGGCTACGACTATTCACCCTTATACTGGTTTACCTTGCCCGGCTAATCGTTCAAATCTCTATATCAGATCAGTTTCTATAGCTTTCTATTCATCAAGTTATATCTATTAAGCATAGTTCCCTTACTAATTTCACGGTTCGTGTGGCCGTTCTCAAGCTTTTAGGCTATCCACTTGTTTTTAGGCGAGTTGCTTGTTTTTTTAGGTCCCCCCATAAAGGGGCTTCTGCGAGACAATTTGCTCCGGCTACATTGTGTCGCGGTGCGACGTTCGGTGTCATATCTAAGGGACTGTTTACGCTCACACTCTTAAGAAACACCGCTCTTTATGTAGAGGATCACGATTTACGACAGTGATGTGCGTGTCGTGAAAAGGGCAACTTACATTGACAGTGGTCTTCTAATGATCTGAATTGAGTGATCACTTTATGAGGGGATTTATACATCCATTTAAGTAGTGGTTTAACTCTCGATAATACTTTCCATTTTACAGCACAGAGAAGTAGCTGAGCTTTCGCTACAGTTTATGAGCCCATATACGTTGGCTCCTAATGACATCCTCACCGATGACCACTACTTTATTTGGGGTTTTAATGCACGCATGACACTTGCGCGCAAGGATCTTTTGGATCACGTGCGTGGAGGAATCGGATGCTTTTTTTTATCAGTGATCACTTCACAGAGACAGACTAATAGCTCAATCGATGCGCACGGTTGTAGAGTGTCAGGCGTTCGGATGACGTAACGTACAGCAACATGTTCCACAAATTAAAAACACGTTACAAATACATCAAGAAAGACTGACATGAAAGCACAATGAACAAATGTAACTTGTTTGGATCGAATCTTAACACTTGACACTTGTGAGTGTCGACGGCTGCTGGAGAACTCGAACTGACTCGATGCTGTTTAGGCACTTGGCCGTATCATCTGCGAAGTGGTTGGCGGTTTTGGGGGGTATAGGCGCAGCAAGTAGGATCGTTTTAATGTCGCAGGCTGGGTGTGCCTGGCGGGCACATTGGATGAAATGGGCAGTCATCAATGTTAACGTTGGGTAGCGTGGGAGCAGCAACGGATATTACAACAGCGACGAAGACGGCAAATACAGACGTGGGTTGCATACTTCTGGATGATGGCTGGTGGAGTTGTGGAATTGTGCTGTGCGCTGTGTGTGGCAATACACGGAATGACGCCTGATAAGGAAATGCACAAAACTTGAGTGCTCTACGCTAGCAGTCGAGACCTTGCGGCGCATTGGATGTCGTCGATCCAAGCATACAATCGAGCACGAGCACAGTGGCGGCATTGCCCAAACAAGACGAGGCTTCAGGAGGTGGCGATGGCTTGGCTCTGCGAGCTCGGGTTCCCGCCAGCCCTCAATTGTACGGCAAGACGTAAGAAAAAGAGCGACATGTTCGTCATCAAGATCTTGCGACAGGATGGGACGCCGGTACAACATATACAGAGGAAAAAATACACCATGTCATGCATACAGTAGTATTATTGCGCAGACAATACAAGGCTTTCGTGAGTTGCATCAGATGGGTTGAGACCCATTCTGTACGATTTGACATTCTGTACCATCTATGTCTCAAATCATGGAGCCACCGCCTTTCTTTACCACTCTTTTAATCTGCTCTTTTTAATTTAAACAGCAAGTGTGCCGCAATCCTTTCCAGAACTTGATATTATGCCTGTTAAACCATTAAATGCAAGGTCCAGTCTGACCCGACGCAGCTGCAGTAGGACAGTTGGCACGAATCTCTCTCTTGAAGCAGCCACAATGCTGGATACATTGTACGCCAGCCTCGATCTATACGGTCAGAGAATATACTCGTAACCGTCTGGACGCCCTGTTGATGAATCTTAAAGGTTCTTCAAGCGACGGCGCTCGTCGCTAAATCTACAAGGTCCTTGCAGTCCTGGCGTTCATGACCAAATCGATAGCAGCCTGTCTACAACTCGAAACGGAGCATTTGGGTCGACGGGCTTGTTGGTAGACTTGCTGCACTGTACGGAAATGTGTGGGTTTGCTATCTACCACCGGTGATAAGTGCTACGCAAGGCATTAGGTTAAATTTTGCAAGCCGTTCGACTGAAGCTGAGATCAATATGAACATTTGTGGACGTCGACGTTGAACATGTACTTTGCGATATCGAGTATGGAGACCTCAAAACACGATAGTGAAGGCGCTGTATTTCTATGATAAGATTTAGAAGTAAAAAGTGTTCAGACACTGCAAGCATAACTAGACTAAAACGTTACCGTTATTGGTGGTAGGAATTGCAATTCAAGGCCACGCATCGTGACACAGTCCTTCTGAATCCTAACACATTCCGATTAGAAATGACCAGACTATGCAATCATTCGCTTTGTCCATTTGGTCACAAGGGGGTGGGCAAGCGAAGAGATAAAGAGCAAAACGTGGGGCATATGAGACGGTCTAAGCACCCTCTATTAGAAGACTACCACTCCTCGCTTGTATCCTTCATTATACAATTGTATATAAAAAGTGCTTTTGAGTCACGTTCTGTGATCCCACTGATAAACTAAACACCACAATTGTTGTGTCTGTGTGAGTAAATGATCATGCGTCACGGTACACTATCAATGACAGAGTTTGTTCTTTGCGATCGTGCGAGAGCGAGATCACCAGTTTGTGCGAATCGTCGCACGGATGATCAGCTGATACTTCAGTCGGGTTTACTTCTCCAGTCTCCTTGTTCTGTTTGCCTCGCACAGTAGCATGGTGTCCCACATTTGCGACATAAAGTACCTTCCGAAGAACAACGCGATGACGACGCACGACCCAGCGTTGCAGTAACCTTTGACAGCGGATGCTGGGAGCAAAATCTAAGAGCGACTGCTATTATTTTATTCAGAGCGTAAAATCGCTATCGACGATTGCATGGGCCTCATCAATGGATCTGTTAGAGGTAGTCGGTAAGTGTATCCTGACATAGTGGTGATCAGAGTTGATTGCACGGAGCGCATTGACCATTTGTAGTATACGTTATCTCTGGGCACCTAATTTGATCAACTTACTCTACTGCTCTTAAGCGGCCGTGCCCGTCCAAAAAATCGCGTTGATTTGAAAACCAGCATCCACCGTCTTAACAACACATAAGCACGGTCTTTGCGTGGACTATTGGCCTCGACCATAACCATGCTCAGAACAGCAGAAGTTAATGTTTCATCAGCGTCCATAACATTATACCTGGTACAATGATGTGAAACGGTTTAATATCACATGAGCTGGAATATCTGTATCAATACATACCCGCAATTCATTGACGTTTCCTCACTTCTAGTCCGTTGCTAACACCACAGATAAAGCATCCTTTACTGAACCCTTCGGCCGACAGCATTGACGGAGGCAGATTCACACCACAAATTACGTCGTACTATCAGCCATAAGTATTCTCTGCGACGCGAAACTCACACCCACGGCATCACTAGCCTTATCTCGACAGTGCTTCTCTCGTTGTCGTGTCCACGCAACGCTGAACTGTATCATTAAATTTGTTAATTTACGCATGACAATTAACTCATGCAGACCCAACGTGAGATGCCGGTATCTTGTGATGAAGAGCCTGACAGATTCAAAGGTCGATTCTTTCATGCGCTCGTAGAACCCTGGAAGTGCTTTTGGGTGCTGAGTAATATCTTTAGTGTAGACCCCCAATCTTTAAATCGTTCAATCGGAGGCAGTCGACCAGGAGTGGCGGTAACACAGCAAGTTTCGTACTTAACGAGCCTCAGTTCCTATCCGGGCCATGAAGGAACCAGACGTCCCGCCCTGGGACCCCCGCCGGGGGGGGGGCACGTCCCTAGCAGGCACAGCCAGGGAGACAAGGACAGACACTTCCCACAAAACCCACGACCCAGCGCACAATAGCGACGGGGGGCGTCATTCTCCGCGCACACAGCCCACGTGTGTGAGACGAACACAAGGCAGCGCCGGTGGCGCAGTTGGCCGCAGTGTACCCTCCCGCGAGCGTCGAGGACGGAGTCTTCGCCCAGGTCCAGACTGACACAGGGTCATTTGAAGACATATCCTCTACGATACCAACCCAGTCACTTCCATCGTTAACCTCGGAGGAAATATACAATTGCCTTATCCACGACATCAAGGATGCCAAGAGTGCGGAACTACAAGAGGCGTGGCAGGTTACTGTGGCGCACCTATTTGCGGGTGTCTACAACGCACTACCGGCCGAACGGGAGCAGCTTGCGCCACAAAAGGTTCGGTACCCGAAGTTGCAATCAGTGGAACGTGCGCTGCTTACAACGTTTTTTGAGGAGGCATGCGTTAAAGTGGACTGCTCCTTTCAACAATGGGAACGGTATGCTACAAGAATCAGTCAGGACATCCTCAACACCACATATTGATCAGTACTGTTTTGGAGCGCATGACGAGTAAATTGCGCTGGGCAATGCTTCCCGTCCTTAATCAATGGACGGCGAAGATTTTAAAGGACCAACTTCCCGGAGCAGGCCAACCCTCCACGGGGGCGGTGGACAGGTATGAGCATTACATGTTCAACCCAGCGAAATACCCTCCCCAGGAGCGAATCCGGCTGGGAGCAATCTGCGTGGAGAAGCGCGGACAAGTGGACACGCGGCAGAGTTGCGAAACGGCACGGATGATGAATGGAAAATCATTCAGGGTCTGGCAGAAGGGGACATCGTGGGTAGACGTCTTCCACCATTTTTGGCCAGTATCTTTAATCACTCAGAACTACTCCGGTTCCACAGCACTATCCAAGCGCAAGTTGAATAAGCTTACCTTTTGACTGTCTGGATGTCCGGAATTCCTCCGGGGAATCGTGCAGCTCGACTGGTTTAGCATTATGATCATCATCAAACATCCCGCGGTAGGTCGGCAACTTCAGTGCTTTAAGTGCAGCACACTTGGTCACACCATCGCACGGTGTGGTTATACAGCCGAGCTACTGCGTGGCGACGGCTGTTTGGTGTCAACGGAGCAAGAAATTGTGACACTAGACGACGTGGCCAAGCCATTTGCCACGCTGGCCAAAATCAAAGAAGCGGCATCCCTCCGACGTCGTATTCATCAGGAGACGGATGAGGTTTTAACCAGGACCTTACAACCGCACCCTACATCGGAAGATAGAGTCGCATCGGGTTTAGAGGTCAGACCTACTCCGACTACCACTCCTGCCACCCCAGCTGCACATCACACGGTTTAGGCGACTCCTGTTCCCGTAAATGTAACCCCTAAGCCTAAACTAAGGGCTGCGTGGATTACAATTCCCATCCGAGGAAGGTGTCGAGTACTGGCTCAGCGTTGTCAGAGTCCACTGAACCTGTCGCGAGGATCGACACGGTATGATGTGCTGACTAGTCATGAGGACAACGAGGACGCTGAGGAAGGGGCGTTGGCCCCGGAGATAGAGGACCAGGGGATAGAGCCCATGGAAGTGTCGGTCCCAGCGGAGCCGTCAGCACTCCAAATACCGAACGCGACGAAGCACGCCCTGTTACGTATTCTTATAGAAAAACCGGCCGGTTCTTCCATCGGGGCCACAATTACTAGGCCTTAAACAACGGGAACGCAGTAACCTCTTCAGCTGCATCCAACCGTGCAGTTCACAAATGCACTTTCTGGTCTAGTTTCCCCGGTAGAACGAACATAGCTTTCGCTCAGTAGACGAGATGGCGCATCAACTTAGGCTTCGAGCGGTCGCTACACCGGCTACAGGGAATTGTCTGACAATGGCCATCGTGCAATCACTATGTGATTCGGAGGGGCAGGACGACCTCCTGTCAGCGGCAACAGCCAGCCTCAAACGGGGTATAAGTATGCGGGACAACTGCATCTGAATGAGCAATTTCCTCATGAAACGCGAGTCGCGAAACTCATCGGCGTTCGTCGGGGCTGGTTAGGCATGGATGTAGCGCTCGCAAAGAAAAAAATTCGGTGGTATCTGGAAGAATATGCCAAAAGTACGTCGGGACGATCGGACCTAGTCCATGTACACAACTGGAGTGGCTGTGAGATCATAGGGCTCGCGGCGAATATTTTACGCCGGGACATTTACGTACTAGCTCAAGAGGAAACCACCGGCAAAGATTGCAGCTGCAGCCTCTATAGGGCTAGCTCTTTCACTCGGCGGAGCAAAATCATCGAGCGGGAGGAACAGCTCGTGCTAACTGCGGATGAATTCTATCAACAGAGTGCGTTGAACAAGCAACGGGCCGGCCGCCCGGTACCGCTCGTCTTACGCTACCGCAACAGCCATTATTCGGATTTTGTTCACTTAAGAATTACACTACCACTTTTCCCTGGGGGCTCTTCCTTCGATCCAGCTGGTATAACTCGAAGCCAGTCCGCCGAGTCCGACGTGAGCATGACGGAGGATATGGAGGATGTACCGGATGAGCCAAAGTTGGACACCTCGGAGGGCTTAGCGGTGCGCCATTACAGCGACCATTTCGACCACAAAGCTGCGGTGTCTCCCCGTATTCACATGAGTGAGCTACGCGTGCATTCCCGACAGCTTCCGATTCCACACAGTCTGAAACCCATCATCGACCAGATCTTTGGCTCCCATAGACCTGAGCGCTTTTCCGCTCTCTTCAACTTTCTCACTGCGACGGTACCCGAACTGGGGATCGTAGACCAACAGCGACTTGCAAGCGTCGACATGACGGATATCACAAATATCGAGGCCGTCCAGCTTAAACAACAACACCACATGGGCACATGCGTCCTGCTTCAGTGGCAATCTCTCGTGCACGAAGTCAAGGGGAAACTGCTCCGAAACGATCCTATTGAGCAAAAACCATCCGTACGGGAAATGGGTGACGACAACCGTAACGATACAGTCGTCGCGATAACGGACCAGGCGATTCACGAATCCCGCGCACAGGCATTGATCACCACGCATGCCCACCGATCATCCTGCCCAGGGGTATCGACCGAACAAACCACGTTGGTAGTGGTCGACGAGAAAGGGGCAAGCAGAGGCCGGCTAGCAAACCAGCACGACGAATTAGTGGTCACGTACCCAAAAAAAGCGGCGACTGCGACGACAGCCATCGCACGACCGGAGTTGCCGTTGCTAACCAACGGGACCTGGCAGGACATGTGGCTATCTTTGGGAAAGACTTGGCCGGCGCACATCCGGGACAAATTTCCAACGCTCCAGAGTACGACGGAGAAATGGAAACGAGCAGTGTCCGCTGCTATGTCACGCTTATGCTGCTGCTTCAAGATTTTCCATACCAGGATTCCCTCTTAGATGCCGTTGATGACTTGGTGCTCGTGGCTTGAACAGCCGCCTGGCGTTGCGACTGCATGTATCAGGGTCTCGGTACCTATCACCAACAGGTAACCGACCGCGCAACGAAAGTGTGGCTTGAAGCGTGGAAAACTCGTACGACACGTGCGACAGCTGGGCGAATCTTAGCCCCACTTGTCGACAATACGGATGATTGGATTAAATTGTGCGCATGTGACTATGGCAAGGATGAGCTATTGCGGCTTTGAGACACCCGTAACATACGCCACTTTGCACGACAGGCCATTTGTGCGATTTTACACAATGACGGAATTAAGGCGCTAATATGTAAAACAGAGGAGGATGACGGCGAAATTCCGGACCGCATTCGAAGACATCTAGCAGCTTTAGTTTCCAGCGAGGATTATCTACAAGCCTTCAGCGCAGCAAGCCATGACAATACCTGGAGTGCACTCCTTACATTTTTCGATCAATCGCTAGATCACGAGTCCGTTCAACGGACTCATCATTACTGAGCGCTCCGCACTGAGAGACAGGTACCATCTTCCGCCGTTCATAGGGCATCAGCGTGATATCTATACCAAACGCTTGAAGCACTTATTTTCGACTTCGGACACTCCCAATATTCACCACGGACGCAGGACTGACACTAAAGTATACCAATCACAAAATGTGAGGAGCTTTACAAAAAAGGATCAGATCAATTGGATGAGGGGGTGGAAACGGCAAGTAAAACACTACAAAACTCTATTGTGGGGTCTGCAGGAGAAGCACATAACCTCTGCGAGTGCAGCTCAGCAGGCTTCTGCTACGTGGCGATCCGTCTGGGGCGTACACAATGCTCATTACGATCGTCCACAGTCCGAGACATCGTTCTGGATTGTAAGCACGGAGAAATCTGGTGGAGATTTCTTAATTGCTTGACCCGACAAAACAGCACGACTTAATGAAATAACATCCTGAACTTTGGTCTAAACGGGTCATGGCTGTAGTAGTAGATGAAGTCTTGGTGGTAAACTTATATGCACCTAACGACAGACGGGAGCGGAAACTTTTCTTTAACTACCTTCAGCGATGGTCATGGCCAGAAACGGATGTGCTTTTCTTTGAAGATTTTAATTGTGTCCAAAGTCCTCATCTCCGGATGGGTGGCTTGCGGTCAGGGCGACCGAAAAGCCCAGCTTTAACTACGTTACTGAACACTTTAGATCTGGAGGACGCCGCAACTCTGGTGGGGGCGGCGATGGACGACGAGGTCGCCGAGTCGACGGAATATTACACGTATTGGAATGCGCGGTAAGTTAGTAGGATTGACCGTTTCTATACACGCAAGACTTGGACCGCGACTGTTCAGCAGGTGCAGGTACGCCTACCTGTCCTTCCCTCGGACCACCAACAAGTCACCTTGCACGTGGCATACAACGGGTGGAGGCGGCGTCAGCAAAGTAAGGCCAAGCTAGTACGGTATCCTATTCACTCGGAAACACTAGAGCGCGTCCACGCGGATCTATTGCATGAGTTCATCCGAACCGATGTCGGACGCGATAAAACCTCAGGAGCTTGGGACCCAGCTGTCCATAATTGCAAAGCAAGCCTAAAGCAAGTTAAACAACGGGAATCTTAACGGACGCGTCAATTGCGGCGCCAGATCCAGGGACATGCGCGGGCTCATCTCTCTACTGGTCCGGAGTTTAACATCGCCCAAGGAAATTTCCTAATAGTAAAGGACGCCCTCGTTACCAGACGAGTTCAGATAAGAGGCAGAATGACTTATCTTCCTTTAACTTCTTTTGAGTGCCGACTGTTCGACGTATAAGCTAGCAAGACAGTGACATGTGGCGTCGATCTTGCAATGGCGGCTCATGGTATACGAGCTACCTACTACTCGCTATGGAGTCTTGAAGATTTATGCTTGTCTCGCGTTACGATTGCACTGGCTGCATTATCATAGTGTTTACCTATCTATAGCTGACTATCTCTAAATGTTTTGGGTGCTG
>JH598306.1:368487-385112 GCA_000173235.2 Hyaloperonospora arabidopsidis Emoy2
ACATGCGCGGGCTCATCTCTCTACTGGTCCGGAGTTTTTCCTGAATAATGCAGATTATTCAGGAAAAACTCCGGACCACTCAAACATCAGACAGGGATTACGTTTGGAGCGGACTATGGACCGTCTCAGATGGCAGTTTAAGCAGGTATCCAACTGGGAACGGGATCAATCTATATCGGGTCTTGAACAGATCAACGGCCAGCCCTTCCGACCGGGGGACACGGTTGCCAACCATATTGAGTCCGAATGGAGCCCGATCCTCTGTAGGACACACAACACCGTCCCAGCGCCAGCGCTTAATCAGGCCTTACGTGATTTTGTTACGCTGCCGGTCGATCGAGTTCTCGCCGCGGATGCTATTATGCTCTTGATGGACCACATAACGCTGGACGAAGTCCTTGCGGCTATTGCGTCGCTAAATCGCCATAAAGCTGCAGGTTCTGACGGAATCAATAATGAATTTCTCAACTTTCAAGCGCTACTTGCTCCTGCGCTTGTAAATATCGGCAACGAATTACTGCAAGGCAGTACTCCGCCCGCCTCTTTTCTGGAAGGGTTGATAATACCACTCCGCAAGAAGGGGGGGTTGAAAGACGCGATGGATTATAGACCGATCGCCTTGTTACAAACAGTTGTCGCGAAGGTGTTATCACACAGATTCCAACAGGTGATCGGGGTGCCCATTCAGGACACGCAACAGGGATTTGTTCACGACAGACAAATGTCTAAGACGGTTATGATAATGATGACGCATTTAAGCTCGGCGATGTCTGAACCACAGCGAGAGAATAAATGATAGCCCCGTCATCTTGCTTCTGGATTTCCGTAAGGCATATGACACGGTCTCACGGGAATTCTTATTTGAGGTATTACGGTTCTTTGGCTTCGTGGAAGCCTTTATACAGCTAATCCGCCGTCTACACGAAGGCACCACAGCGCAATTCGTAGTGAACGGAATGCTCTCAGACCCAATCTCTGTTCTTACGGGGATCCGACAGGGTTGCCCATTGGCTCCACTGCTTTTTCTACTCGTAGCGGAGATACTGGCCATTGCCATACTGCACAATCCACAAATTAGAGGGCTACGGAATCCCAGCTTTCCGGACGAGGAGCAGAAATTTTCGGCTTTTGTTGACGATTCGACGGTTTTTCTCGAGCGGGCGGATCAGCTACCGTAGGTTCTGACCATCGTGCAGCGATTCGGGGAGCTCTCTGGGCTATTTGTTCAACCAGCCAAAAGTGTGCTAATATTTCTTAATACAGCGGTAGAGATCAAGGAGTATGAAGGAATACCCGTACTCCAACATGGGGACACGACTCGGTATCTCGGGTATCACGTGGGGACTGGGCACCTCGTTGACGCTAATTGGGCATTACGGGTCCGGAATCTTAGAAAGCGGCTAGCCACAGCGGCCAGTATTTCAACCAGCGTCGCAATTCGAATTTTGCTGCTCAATGCTATCATGCTTTCTATCGTTCTCTTTACAGAGGCGGTCTTCAGAATCCCCCATTGGGCCAAGAAGGAATCGCACAACCTTCAAAAGCAATTTCTCTGGCATCATTCCTGTTCAACGGCTGGCAGCAGGCATAAGGTCAATCCAGGTCTGCTGTATACTCCACGTGGCGCGGGCGGGATAGGCCTTACCTCCATCAACGTTGCAATCAGCAATCAAAATCTAAAGCATGCCATGCAATGGAGGTTCACAAACGGGATCGCTATTATTATGCGTGGGCAGCCTGGACGTTTCAAGATACCGAGGTCTCGGCCAATTGGAGACTATCTCCGGTCTTGCCTAACTCTCGGAGACGCCGTCTAACCGATGGCTCTCAACCAGACATACAAGCAGAAGTCAGTGCGTGGATCGCACCTGAGGAGGTCGAATGGATGACTATCCAACAGCACCGGCAAGGATCATTACAGCGCCTCGTAGCCAAAGTTGTCGCAACTCGGGAGGGGCAGATATTGCTTCTTCAGTATTACGAAGACATTCCGACACTCACTGATATGTACACTCAAGAACACAAGACGTTATGGGCAACGTATCGATGGGATCAGAATCCCTGGGTAGTAGATGGCAAGGGGCGATCACTAACAACGAAGATCTACCCGCTGCTACGGGCATGTAGGTTGGAGGAATTACACATCACGCGAGTGTCGACGCTGGACTACAGTATCCGCCTTCTGTGTACGGGGCAAACTAATTGCCACACGCTACCCAAATTAGGGCTCTGGGCGACGGCAATTCTAATGGCGTGCCCAGATCTCCAGGTCAGAGAAATAGTCTGCGTACCACCGCAACCTAAGTTACGCGACAATCCTGAGGTCCTGAACCGATTTATATGGACACTCACAAGTTGAGGGGTTGTCAGCGGCTTCCTTCGCGACCCCGAGATCAAAACCATGCCTTCGTCATCCTCCATCAGGCGACCAATGGCATTCATTGGATCATCGAACGAATGGACGGGTTATCAGCCGGGGACGTCCAGGAATTAGACGCCATTCAACAGCGAACCCGCAAAAAGAGCACTAGTACTGGCCGCGCATCCGCTACTCCATGGGTTTCCGTGGTGCCTTCCTCCGACAGTCAACAACATTCACGCATATGACGTGTTAAAGTGCCAGACGTTTCGAAGGGCAAAACACCATTTTTCCCAGCTCTCTCAGTATCGATCGCCCGACTCCAACACAGAGCTAACTCACACGAAGGCGGGTACGTCCCGTTGTCGCAGTCACCGGCGCAGCTATGGGAGCATCGCCACGCCCTCACTGAGTACCAAGTTTGGATCTGCTCCAGGATAGAAACTTATCAGTTAAACCTATATTATCCGGGGCGAGAGCTAGACGCCACGTGCAAGCGACATCTTACCTGCCGCGGGCATTATGAGGACCTGATGCATAATATCTGGGATTGCAAGGGAGCGAAACCGAGTTGGACATATATCGTAGCCCAGTGGTCACGATTGCTAGCAAACGAAGACCAACTCCATCGGTACAATCAAGCGGCCTTATCCAGAAGGGCCTTAGAACTAACTACGTGAGCACGGGCGGAGCGCAGGTTCCCCGATAACGCTGACATTGTCGGGCAGACATGGAAAAGGATATGATGGATTGCTTGCTCGGTCTGCGTCACAACGCTCTGGATTCAAAGGAATAGGAGTGTCCACAAACAGGAAATGATGACGCCGGAACAAATTGCCGCTGAAGTGCGACACATACTACCTCAACAACTGCGCGCTGTTGCGTCAAGGAACTACGGCATGGCGGAGATCGGGCAGATAGCTCCTTCTTTCAACCAGTGACGGAGTTGTTTCTGAATACCGTCACACGTCGGACGACGGTACATGACAACCTCACTCGACTACACGATTCACCTCCAGGCGTCCTCGAGAGGTTGAGGGTCTTTCAGAAATCTTGTAAGCCTTAAGGGTAAATCGACAGTCTGCTTCTCTCTCTAGTGTAGATCCGACGTCCATTTGTTGGTGCTAAAAAGGTTTTCACTAGCACTCTACGCGTGTATGTTGTCGTTTCGATCCTAACAGTTGCACCTAGAATTGAGTGCTTGTAGACACAATTAGCAAGCGCAGCGTCTATTCAACTAAATGACTTGCGCCGACACCAACAAAACACACTCGAGAGCTATAGATGCCTTGAAGTGAACTGGCTGTTAGAATTCAAAATGCTCTTGCTACATCATGTCCCAGATTGGTACGAGCATCGCAGTGTGGCGTTCGTCTTTTGTCGTCGTGCCTTACGGAACTGTTTCCGCTTACACATTCAAGAAACGCAGTTCTTTATAGTTTGCAATGGAATCAAGATGCAACTTATTATCTGCCGCACCTCGCTTTACGCTGTTGGAAGCCGCAGTCATCGACGGATGATGTTCCATTGGTCTCGGGTACGGTTGGCGAGCATATAATGGCGGCAGTAGACGATGCTGCATCTGCACTCTGGATACTTTTGACTCATGTCGAAGCACCCATCGTCAAAATATTGAGGACACTGAACGACTGTCTGCATCGGTCTTGACGAGTGTATAAATTGTTAGAGAGAACAAGGTACAGACGTCAGACAAACGTGAAAAATGAGACGGGCGGCAATTATACAGGAACAAAGATTGGATTGGCTGATAGAAATGCGGACGAGCTCAACCTCAATTAGAGACAATGGGTCTCGTGATTGGTGCTAATTTCCCATTTATGGCACAATTAAAGGATGAAGAGAGCACAATTTAGGCTACACCAGCCGATACAACATTGCAATGATCAAGTAAAGGCAAATGCTCCTCGGAACAGTACATATAGGAACGTATCACAAGCATGCAGCTTTGTTATAGTCAGTCACTTCTGGCGATGTGGTACATGCTCCTGAGCGCTTATGTGCAACGCTGCTGACAGTATTGGTCAAAGGTTTCAGTGCCAGTTCACGAAGAGTCGGACGTCATGCGTAAAGGGGTTACACATCGAAGGGTACTCGGTACCTTGTGTCTTAGACACACGGGATGGTATCCCACTGAAAGAGATATAGAATATCTTATTGGTTTCTAGGGGCTGACTGGTATCAGCCACGAGATAGGAAAGATCTTAAAAGATATTAATTAGGACATGAGTGCCTAGATTAGGTAATATTAGGATTAAGATATGCCATAGAGTCAAATATAAATAAAGTTCAGTTCCCCTTTTGATCTTGTCTAAGACACGTGCCTTGCGAGGCGTCTCTGATCGTTGATCGTTAAGAGTTAGCACGTCTCCCTGAGATGGCTACTCTTGAGCACTAAGTGCTGTAGATTCACTAAATCGTTCGGCCCCCTGGAACAGGGACCTTAAGCTTTAGGCTTGCTGACTCATAGAGTCTAGTTCTTTAGAGCTAATATCGCTCTTTGAGCACTAAGTCTTCCTCTGACTTAAGGAGCTGTGTAGCTCCGCTACACTTGGAAGCACTTGCAGTCAATCTACGCCTGAGTCTTTAAAGACTGATCGTCTGTGAGGATGGAAAACCCCACTCCCCTCTCTGAGGCCCAAAAGGTCGCGCTTGACAAGCTGACCGCATCCTTGAGTCCAGAGTATGTGGATTTCCTTGTATCGCAAGGCCCGGAGGTGCTGACTGCACGTGGAGGGCTTCTTGCAGTATGAAGCGTCCCTTCTAGGGCAGTTCCAAATGGCGTCGGCTATGCCTACACGGTATGTGTCTGTTCCAGACGAAGAGGCTAGGCCTCGTCCACTTAGAGTGGAAGTTAGAAACTACTCAGGAAAGGAGGGTGAAAACCTCATCCTCTGGATCCGTGAGATTGAGATGGCCATGAGATCAGGCCTGATCAAGCTTGACCATCAACAGGTCTCCCTGGATATCTCAAAGCTCAATGCAAGAGATAGAGAATTGACCTTGACGTGTAGCACGTCGGTCGACTTAGCGTTTCCCACATGGGAGTCGCTTAAGTCACAATTGGTACAGGTGTTTTCACCACTTAACCAGGCTTACCGCGTGCGTTCACGCTTTTTATCAACCCGTCAGGGTAAGAATGAGTTAACGGACTATGTCCAAGAGCTGAGAACTCTCATGGCTGCTATGCAGTCTGACCCTCTGCCTGAGGCAGTCCATGTGACTATATTCATGGAGGGTCTCCGTACTGGAATTGCTAGAACCGAAGTCTTTCGGGTTCACCCCTCTACATTCGAAGAGGCTGTGAGAATTGCTCTTAATGCTGAGCATAACTTCAAGTCGGCCAGACTTGGCTGGAATGGGTACAATCCTGGCTCTGCGAGAGCAAACCTCACGAGTACTCCGGCCGTTAATAGGCCGGAACCGATGGATCTCAGCTATGCTGAAGATGAAGGTAAAGTTGAACTTCAAGCTGCTGAGAAGCAACGTGTTGTACGACGGTGTTATACGTGCGGAAGCACTAAATACTTGTGGCCTGGTTGCCCTTTGCGTAGACAGTTCCAGGCTACGAGTCAACACTCTACCCCGAGCCAGAAGTCTGGCATGGCATGGGGAAATGCCGACACCCAGTGGGCGCGGGGCGCCCTACTGAGGAAGAACTAAGTTCTGTAACACCTCTAGGAGGTATCGTTGAACAGGGCTTAGCTCCAAAGAGTTCCATACCTGCTGGTATGGAGCGTGGATACAAGGCTGGCTTGTTGGTCGCTGAGGCGAAAGTTAAAGGCTTTGAAAAGCCTTGGTCAATTTTAATCGATTCTGGAGCGTCTTTCAATTATGCTCGACGTCGTTCCCTTGAGGGAAGTCAGCGTTATTCTGAAGCGCTTACAGCGCATGAGGGTGATTCAATCACGGTTCGTTTAGCGACTGGAAGCCGTGTCACTGTACCTAAAGTTCCGTTGAACTTAGGTATAAAGTTTTTGGACTTTGATAGCATTGAACGCTGTCTTGTCCTGATTTGGACTTGAGATATCACTCTCATCCTAGGTACGGCTTGGCTTGAACGCCATGAGTTATGGATTGATTGGAGGTCTAAGACCTCAGGAGGATACGCGCGATGTTCCTAGCGTAGTTTTGGAGAGTCATGAACCCGCCTTTGCTAGGCAACAAAAGAACTTTTGGCGCGAGCCTTTGACAGAAGATGTCTATGTGCTAGACATTGGAATGTCTGAGTTAACTAACTCCAATGTTGAAAACATGAATTCCGAGCGTAGCTAGTTGAGTATTAGTGATACGGCACGTACTCCGGTGAGTGTTACTCATTGTGATAACGAGTCACTGCATGCTGAAAGCATGGTTGGCCTAGGGCCAAGTTATCAAGGATGTCCTGGGAGTGGCTCGTTATGCCACAAGGCTGTCAAATGCCCCGGCTAATTTTTATCGTCTGGTGACGCAACTATTCCGACCTCACCGAGGCTATGCACAAACGTACTTTGATGGCATCTTTGTCCATAGTCGTGCAACGAACGGTCGATCTGATGAATCACAGTGATCACTTACGAGCGGTGCTCGAGTGCATGCGCACGAATAAGTTGTATGCAAATGCATCTAAGTGCATATTTGGGGCAGTAGAGATTACCTTTCTGGGGTACTTCATTGGGAAGTGAGGCTTTCGAGCGGACCCCGCTAAGGTAAGGGCCATAGTCGATTGGCCAGTTCCAAAGAACCAAAAGGATCTACGTAAGTGGCTTGGCCTTGCCAATTACTTGCATAAGTATAGTGCGAATTACGCAGATATGGCTCGGCCATTATCCAATCTCCTTAGGAAGGATGTGGATTGGTGTTGGGGTAACACCGAACACGATGCTTTTCAAGCAGTTAAGGAAAGTCTCCTTCATGCGCCAATACTGGCTTTGCCCGATCCTGATCGGCCTTTCAGTGTCGTCTGTGGCGCATCTGACTTTGCCATAGGCAGTGCTCTGTTACAAACAGATGTCGATGGACGAGAACGCGTCATTGCATTCGAATATCGACAGCTCAAAGCTGCTGAAAAGAACTATCCAGTTCATGACAAAGAGCTAATTGCTATGAAGTACGCTCTAGTCAAATTCAGAGTTCATCTGCTTGGCTCAAAGCCATTTGTGATCTATACAGATCATGCATCATTGTGCACTGCAACACAGTCGCCGCATCTCTCTCAGAGAATGGCTCGCTGACTTTCATTCTTTGCCGAATATAACTTCGAAATGAAGTATAAGCCAGGAAAGCAAAATGCTTTGGCTGATGCGCTATCGCGCCGAACCGACTATGATCTTGCTCACTTCACTACGCTGTCATCGTCAGTCACTGACTTAATCCGTGCGGCTTATGCCAAGGATGAACAATGTGTATCTTTGCTACAGGCTCTTGGGAGCGAGGAGTTTAAAGACTTGGACATAGAATTGTCGGCACGTTTACGTGCGAGGCCACATCTATATTCTATCAATAATGGCCTGTTGTGCTATCGCACAGATATTGAGGATAACCCTCGTATCGCTGGCTCTCATGATGAGGAGTTGGAGTATCGAAACCTCTATGAGGCACATGATACCGCTTTAAGTGGTCATCTCGGTCGTGAGAAGACCTATAGCTCAGTGAGCAAGGCTTATCGGTGGCCCAAACTATACAAGTGGGTGAGCACCTATGTGCGTACGTGTGAAACGTGTCAACGGGTGAAACCCTCAGCACGTGCGGCGGCGCCGCTAGCTAGTCTGCCTGTACCCACTGGGTGTTGGTAGTCCATGAGTATGGACTTTGTGTTTGGTCTACCGAAAGATTCGGAAGGCAACACTGGCATTGTGGTTTTTGTTGAGCGATTGAGCATGATGGCTCATCTAGCGGCAGTGCCGGACTCTATTGATGCCGAAGGTACAGCGAAGCTGTTTATCGACCGTGTGTTTCGACAACATGGTTTGCCAGTGGCAATTGTCTCTGATAGAGATCCCCGCTTCACTAGGAAGTTTTGGAAGTCCATCTTTAAGGTGCTCGACACCCGTTTAGACATGTCCACAGCGGATCATCTTCAGACCGATGGTCAAACTGAGCGTGTCAATCGTCATTAATTACATCTTGCGCAGTGTTTGCGCAGATACGCCTAAGCGTTGGAGCTCCATGCTCTCTGTTGTTGAGTTTGCGTTGAACAACGCTGTTCATGCCTCTACAGGCTATACTCCGTTCTACGTAAACGGTCTCACCCACCCTCGCGTTCCGTTAACGCTATCACTATGTGGTTCAGAGCTTGGTGGGGGAGAGGTTGCCGATCGGCTTGTTGATATCAGCCCTGCTACTGTTCAAAAACAGGTAGGCGAGTTTCTCGCAATGCGATTGAATGTCTTAAGGCATGTGCGTGATGCAATGGCTGAAAGCCAAGACCAACAAAAACAACAAGCAGATGCTAAAAACAGAGGTTGTACTGAACGTTATCAGGTCGGAGACCAAGTATTACTCAATGCTAAAAACCTACCTACAAATGTAGTGTCCGCTGTCTCCAAGACAAAGCTGCGTCAGCGTTTCATTGGACCAGTCACGGTCGTTGCTAAGAAGGAACTTGCGTATACGCTCAACCTTCCACGCAAATTGCGCACACATCCTGTGTTCTACGTTGGCTTGCTTAAGCCGCATTGGGATCCGTCCCACATGAACTTGGAGGCGCTTGCGCCGCGGAAGTTGGCCTTGCCATCGGTTGCTAAATCCGAATCAGGAGGTCAAGCTGGGCCTCCATCCGGGTGTAACCCGACTCCAACGCCTGAAGGCGAGCTTGTGTCGCATCGAGCGCACTCTGGGTCTTACCCAATGTCTCACGGAGACCACTCAGCTCGAGAAGTACCTTCTCATGCTCCTCCCTGGGTACACCTACCTCCACCGACGCTGCTTGATGAGCAAGGGAACCGCCAGTTCCATGTGGAGAGGCTCCTGAAACGACGTCGTCGTCATGGCCAATACCAATATCTGGTGAAGTGGCGTGGGTACCCGGAGTCGGAGAACTCACGGGAGTATGAGATTCCCCTTCGGCAAGATTGCCCCTACGCCATGGATATTTTTGAACATCGTGGCCAGTGTCATCTCGAGACCGAGGCCATTTCTCACCACTAGTGGTGTCGGTTGGCGGGTCGGTGGTCACAGTCTGACCAGCACTCGCGGCTACCGTAGTAGCCGAAGCATAGCGCGTGCGATTGCGCAATTCGCCTCTGGACTTAAGCTTGGCATAATCATACCGAAGCTTGAGTTCGAGACGCACATCGGCCACAATGACACTAGCTCTCAGAGCGTACATACTGCTGAGGCGAAGAGTGCGGTGCACCCAGCGAATGATGTCGTTGTCTTCTTCGTCCGTTGTTTCGCCTGCGAACACGAGAATGGGTACACCCTTAATCGGTGGAACTGGTGCACCACGTGCTTGCATCTCAAGGCGTGCCTTGTACTGACTTTGCGTTGTCAGATATGGCTTCAGGTACCTATCACGAAGTGCTTAGCCACTTGCCCCTTCCTCGAGAGAAGTAGCTACAGGACCAATGGTCCACGTTGCCAACGTTTGGCCAGTCGTATGACGTAGACGTTCCTCCACACTTAGTGGAGTGAATAAATAGTCACGCTGGTTCTTAAGGGTTGTGACCATTTGCGCATGGCGCCGAGCGCTTTCTTCTCGTTGAACAGCCAACTCCTGCTGCTCATCGAGAGGGTTGGTAACAACTACATCATCACATTTAGCGAACGGACTTAATGTAGTCGGAGGATGTACCTCAGACATGGGTGTATCGGACATTGTCCTTGTATCACTCGCGAGACTGGTATCGCTACCATAGTCCACTGTCTCCTCCATCCCGAGGTATGCACAAAGAGCCTTCGACTCGTTAGGGGATGAGGACATAGTGCTAAAGCTTTGCGTTACCGTGAAATTAACCGCAAGCGCACGGACCTCGTTGAAGAACAAAGTTCGATTGACGTTTGGGTAAACGGCAGTCTGGTAGGGGAGGGTGTAAAGGGGTTACACATCGTAGGGTACTCGGTACCCTGTGTCTTAGACACACGGGATGGTATCCCACTGAAAGAGATATAGAATATCTTATCGGTTTCTAGGGGCTGACGGGTATCAGCCACGAGATAGGAAAGATCTTAAAAGATATTAATTAGGACATGAGTGCCTAGATTAGGTAATATTAGGATTAAGATATGCCATAGTCAAATATAAATAAAGTTCAGTTCCCCTTTTGATCTTGTCTAAGACACGTGCCTTGCGAGGCGTCTCTGATCGTTGATCGTTAAGAGTTAGCACGTCTCCCTGAGATGGCTACTCTTGAGCACTAAGTGCTGTAGATTCACTAAATCGTTCGGCCCCCTGGAACAGGGACCTTAAGCTTTAGGCTTGCTGACTCATAGAGTCTAGTTCTTTAGAGCTAATATCGCTCTTTGAGCACTAAGTCTTCCTCTGACTTAAGGAGCTGTGTAGCTTCGCTACATCATCGTACATCTTCAACATAGACATTGTATCACCGTCACAATATCTCAGCAGAAAAAGAGAATGATATTGTAACGATACTTCAGTGCGATGATGGGTGTGACGAAGGTTCAATGCTACACGTCGCTCCGATATTAAGTCGCTCTAGCAGTAGACGCGTCTGTGTGGTCGCCGTACGACGTGGTGATATTCTTACACGCGACTCGTACTGGTCAATTCCTTACAGGAACATACATCTACACTCGATCGAAGCGCATTTTCGCGTCACTCCGGCACCGTTGATCTATGCGCCGTTCAAGCTACGACTGATGGCATAATCATAGTAGACACAGGCGTTGTCGCTTTTAAGACCTGTCTGACTAGTTCTTGCATCCGACGGCCGTACGAAAGTACGTCACAGGTCCACCGACTGATCGATTTGGTCTTACACGCTAATTTCAAGCGCATTGTGAGATCAACATGAACCACCAACCATGTTCCCACGGTCACTTCTCGATAAGGTCCTTGTTTATAGCAGCCATATCACTGTTTAACCCAAGCCATATGACTCGTGACGCGAACCGGCAGGTGCAAAGTGTTGCTCAAAACAATTGAACGGAGATTGTAACATAATAAACCACCTCACCCGGCATTTTCGGAGAGGTCAAATGCTCTTGTGCATCATAGATGCGCTTCGCCTAGAAAATACGATATCACTCCAACCTGGAACCATTGGTGAGGTATCACGTGTAACGGGGTGAGCCTGTTACATAATATTGTCATTAATAATAAATGACAATAAAGCAATATTATCTTAAGAGATAATATTATACAATATTACTTGCCACAGTGTATTGTTGGAGTGACTCAAGGGTCTGCTCATTGGTTGATATAGACCATTATATGAACCCCACCAGTCGCTGCTAGACGCGCGCAATGGGTGGTGTGAAAGACGCCACCATACGTAGATGTAGATTAATATAATGAGGTTAGTACTAAGAATTGGACAGAAGAATTAGGACCATTATATTAAATACAGTTTATATTTTCCTATATCTCAGAGAGTTCGTTTCCTTAGACTTTTCCTCTTCCTCTGCGTAGCGTGTACGTGAAGTCACGAGGCACCCGCCTACACTGTTGTCAGTGTAGGCGAGCTAGTACTGAAGCAGTACTAGCGACCAGTGCCCCGTTACATCACGAATGTAGTAGCTATTTATTCGGATGGATAATTTAGTTTGGGTTAACATTAATGGAGGTACTTAGCACTGTGCATGTCTAACAGGCGTCTCATCGTTTACCAACTGTCACCATGAGACTTCTGAGCCTGACATAAATACACTCTCCTCTGAAAGCCAAACCAACAAAATAGGCAAAGAAGAACGCAGGTAGATTTCGGGACCTTCGGACTAGCACAGACAGTGTCCACCAAGAAAACTGTGACTGCGCGGTATTCCCAGGACATGATCGATGTCCGTCGCCGAAGCGGAGTAGACTTGACAGCATACGGAACAAATGTCAAGTATGATGCCACGAGAAGCTGGGAACAGCAAAAAATGCGAGAGAGCGGGGGCATATGTTGCTGTGTATTAGGCGAGGACCTTTGTCAAAGCTCTAACGATTCCGCCATCCAAATATCTTTGACTGCTGAACCTCGAGCGATTATTCGTCTGGTGTCGTGGTAACGATACAACCACTGAAAAACGTCACTGTAAGTGAGTCCATGCAGTTCAAAAGGATCGAAAGTTGACGAGTAGAGTCAGTAGGGCAATTTGGAAATGCACCAGTGGGTTGTAATGGTACCGGTCGACTTCAGCGTGTATCGTAGCGATTGTGTACATGGATTGCTGTACACAACGAGTGTGAGGTCGCTCAACTCGAACGAATCTGTGAGAGAACAATGCAGTGCTGCTTCTCGGCGACGATGCAACAACTCAAAAATTGTATGGATGATGAGAGCACATTTGTACGTGTATCTGGCTAGCAGCATTGACAAGGGCGCAGCAATGAACACGTCCTTAATTGCCATTATTATAAGACATCTTTTGCAGTGTAGTAGGCGGTGTGGCGAGTCAAATTGCTTGCAACAAATAGGAATCGGCCGTGCAGACAGCACGTGGCAGATGATGGTAGTTGCACTCATAGTTTGCTGCGGCAGCACTAAGAGCCTTTACAATTCTACTGTTACAGTCGTAGATAGGCCACAGTTCCCAACAAAACGCAAGAAATCGCCAACGGAGCAAAATGTTGTACTCGCCAGTCGATATCACAGCCTCCAATCAAGAAGCGATGGATACACCTCAACAATACTTTCGTCATATTGGCTGCACGATTGCTCCGGCCACGCTATCCGTACAATATAGCATTGTAAGCTTCAACGTGCAAAATTCGTTCATCTTTCCATCGCTCTGTGAGGCATGCGTAAACGATCGAAGTGGAACAACAATGACTCGTCGTGACCAAGAATGTCCAGTCAGGGGAGATAAGGGTGTGAGTGACGAGGCAGTTACGTCGACGGTAGTTCATGCGATACTGTCCATGATGAAAGATGTAAAAGAACTGGGAGTGCTCCTGTGAAAAGGAGGTCGGCAAAAAGAAAAAGAAACTGTCCATATCGGATGGTGCTGTAATTTCTGCCTACGTATCACGCCTTTTCGACCCGAAAGGGTGTCTGACTTCACTACTTGACATGGCTACCTAGCTTTTGTTCTGTTAATGTTAAAGAGCTTGCAATCGCATTGTTGTGCTGTAAGCTCTACCGTGCGCGACACTGCATATTTTTGCACATCCATTAGAAACACTAGCATTGACGCGCCGACAGTGCAGCAGGTTGTAGCCCTACACACAATCATGTCGAATGAAACTGGTTTGTGCTAGGTCCTTGATCTGCATGTTGAAACTGCTGTACGTGTGAAGGAGCCATTACCGGGCTAGGCTTGGCAAGGGACGGATGGCCCTTGGACAGGCGAAGATATCTAATGGAAGGGAGGTCACTACCGTAATCATGTGGTTGCAGAACAAGCTAATTCTACAGGAAGCAGAGAGATAGTGTGCATTTCGGCATAGCAGAAAGATGACAACACATTGTTCGTGCGTGGAGGGATCGGATGCTTTTTTTTGATCAGTGATCACTTCACAGAGACAGACTAATAGCTCAATCGATACGCATGGTTGTAGAGTGTCACACGTATGGAAGACGTAGCGTAGAGCAACATGTTCGGTATCAAATACGATACATATACAACAAGAACGACAGAAAGAAAAGCACAGTGAACCATTGCAACTTGTTTAGATCGGGTCTTAGCACCTGTCGCATGCAACGACGACGACTGCTGGAGAACTCTCAATGCCCCCAGGCAGTCCGGACATTGCGGTTGGGGTCTGGTTGTGGTGGCGGTTGTTTGCATTTATAATCAGTGCAGCATTCGTGACCGGGATATCTATTTTTGCAAAACACAAGTTCCGAGGAATGGCACATAGACGTTTCGATGCACCTTATCAATGTGCCGCCATTAGCACCACTCGAGAGTAAAGCAGCGACGAAGAGGGACGTGAGTTGCATACTTGTGATCGACAGTTGATCAAGTAGTGGTCTTGTGCGTTTTGCTGTGTGTGGTAAAACACGGAATGACGTCTGAAAAGGAAATTCTCAAAACTTGGGTGCTGTACACGGGCAGTCGAGACCTTGCGGCGCATTGGATGTCGTCGATCCAAGCATACAATGGAGAAGAGAAATCCTATCGCAGGAGCACAATGTTGGCATACGCAAACAAGACGAGGCTTTAGTGGGTGGTGATCGTTTGGCTCTGCGAGCTCGGGTTCCCGCCAGACCTCATTTGTAGGACAAGTCTCAAGAAAAGAGGATACGCACGCCGTCGAGATCTTGCGATAGGATGGGGTAGCCAATACAACCCATTCAGAGAAAAAAGAAATACACCACGTCATGTAACAGTAGTATTATTGCGCAGACAATACAAGGCTTTCGTTGCAATCAGATGGCTTGGATCCCATTCTGTACCATTTGACATTCTGTACCATTTTATTTCACAAAGTATCAAGCCACAGCCTTTCTGCACCACTCTTTTGATCTGTTCTTTTTAATTTAAACAGCAAGTGTGCCGCAATCCTTTCCAGAACTTGATATTATGCCTGTTAAACCATTAAATGCAAGGTCCAGTCTGACCCGACGCAGCTGCAGTAGGACAGTTGGCACGAATCTCTCTTTTGAAGCAGCCACAATGCTGGATACATTGTACGCCCGCCTCGATCTATACGGTCAGAGAATATACTCGTAACCGTCTGGACGCCCTGTTGATGAATCTTAAAGGTTCTTCAAGCGACGGCGCTCGTCGCTGAATCTACAAGGTCCTTGCAGTCCTGGCGTTCATGACCAAATAGATAGCAGCCTGTCTACAACTCGAAACGAAGCATTTGGGTCGACGTGCTTGTTGGTAGACTTGCTGCACTGTACGGAAATGTGTGGGTTTGCTATCTACCACCGGTGATAAGTGCTACGCAAGGCATTAGGTTAAATTTTGCAAGCCGTTCGACTGAAGCTGAGATCAATATGAACATTTGTGGACGTCGACGTTGAACATGTACTTTGCGATATCGAGTATGGAGACCTCAAAACACGATAGTGAAGGCGCTGTATTTCTATGATAAGATTTAGAAGTAAAAAGTGTTCAGACACTGCAAGCATAACTAGACTAAAACGTCATCTGCAGTAGTGGTAGGCATTGCAATTATAGTAAAAGCGAGGAAGATCATGTAAGCGTAACCTTTAGTGAATGTAGCAATCGTCGTTGATGCAACTCTCGCAGCTACTTGACAACCGCCCATTAACCATCGGCTGTTACCGTTGATCCAAGCCAAGTTTGCTTTCGGCTTCCCCTTTCATCGTAGCAGCAAAACGACATGTACGACCAATGTGTCTCTCGTCCGACAAGTGCCTGTTCTCGTTTCATTATCCCGTCGTTGGTCGTACACACGACGAACAGTCCAAATGGCTACATGTCTCGATCAAGTCCTGTGAACCACGTCACTAACGCGAGAGACCACTCGAGTGACGTCGCGTCCGTCCTGGCCAATCAATTCGCTCTCAAGTCCCCATTGCGCTCCTCAAGTCCATCCTCGTAGCTCCTCACTCGTGATGGTCCGGAAGAGCAGCAACACTCGCCCCCGTCGCGCTATCAGTGCGTTAGTGCGAGCCGAAGACGCGGCAGAGGACGAGATCCTCCAGACGCCGGCGCTCAGCTCCATTGCGGTCGCTGATCGTGGTCACAATAGTGAGAGCGACGATGACAATGACAATGATACCGCTGAAGCGGAAGCTGCAATAGAGCGTCGACTCGTGGCCGACGCTCAGGCGGAAGCAGCGAGTGATTTGAGCACTTCCAAGTCAGAGAACAAGCGCGTGTACAATACGGAGGCGCTGCTGGCGCTGGTGCAGGAGTGGGACGTCAAGCAGCTGCCGTGGATCGAGACGCTGGAGACGTGTACCGCTCCTTTGGAGCTCGAGAACGTGCACGACGATTTGAAGCGGGAAGTGGCATTTTACAACAACTCAATCGCTATGGTGCGTGTGGCGAAGGACCGACTCAAGCAGGACGGCGTGGCGTACAAGCGACCGGATGATTACTTTGCCGAGATGCTCAAGAGCGACGCGCACATGGCCAAAGTCAAGGACAAACTCATTTATGAGCAGAAGAAGATCACGGCAGTCGAAGAGCGGAAGAAGTCGCAGGCGCATCGGAAGGTGCGAATGAATGCAGCGGAAAA
>JH598306.1:388732-404706 GCA_000173235.2 Hyaloperonospora arabidopsidis Emoy2
GAAGTGGACCTGAACCAAAATTGGAGAACCGCAAGAAAGCAGCACCTCAGCGAAGTGTCCACCGGCCATGTCGTGCTGTTTTTGAAGGTGGCAGACGACGTCGATCCGGTTCGTCGACGCGGGTATCGATGCAGAAGGTCTCGACCAGCTTGAGTGATGCTGCTGTTTCTGAGGTGAAACCCGTCGAGGTCAAGTTGACAAAGACAGAAATTAAAACTGAAGTGACCACAGTCAAGCTTCTTGAGACGGTCAAGCCGGTAGCAAGTCCGGTGGCTGCTGATAAGCCGAAAGTGCCGGCACCACGTCCAATGGAGATTAAGAGGTCGAGCAAGAAAGTGTTTTGCCACGGTCGCCTCGTCGCTGCGGGTTGATGATCGGTTTTGCCGCCGAGAAGTACTCGAGATTGCCCGTGCTGAATGAAAGCCCGTGGCTTGTAGATATATAGACAGACCTGCTGTGACGCCCTCTTATGACCATGTCTTCGATCGAAGAGGACGGAGACAGACCAGCAAAGTGACCGATTTGTCACTATGATTTAATACCAACCACAAGACACATCTACTGCTCTCCATTACTAGGATCACTTAAATGATCCAGCATTGTCCATCTTTCACAATTAGAGGGTCGATATCACTGAGATGAAATCAAAATTGACGGGTTGTATGCGTTTCCTAGGCAGAATCACAATTGCTAAGATCATGGCCAGCACCAGTGGATGAAGATCACATGTTTGCAACACTATCTGACTAAAGGACGGCGTTGAGCAGAGCAGTTTATCCTTAAAGAAAGGCTGCGAGTCTGAAGCTTTAGTGGCTAGAAGAAAGATCGCGTTTAACTACAAGGAACGAGTCAACCTGTTTCAAGGAGGCATCGGTGGTGCACAGCAACATGTTGAGTTAGAAGACGAACATCTTTTCTTAAGCAAGCAGCAACTACAGGTCATCATTCCCTTTCTCTCGCAGTACACTGCACGAAGACTTGCGAGACTATATATCCAGAGTAATCTAAAGAAGAAGAAGTAGCCACTTCCACTTCAGCAACTACATGTTTGTGGCCAGTACTACTTCTATACACTTAGCTTTATGAACGTATCCTTCCAGTGCATGTATAAGACCACGGCTGTTGCATTTTGCATATATCCAGTAAAGATCTTGTACACGTTCATGTCACGAAGGACTTGGGCCGCGACCATCACACAGAGTCATCACTTTGGAGCAAGGACGTAACGATATCCATCGGAGAATTATCACACACCAACAGAGAGGATTAGCAGGTGGTGATCACCGACTGCCAGACGCTTTGACAGATGCAAGATGCAAGAGCATAGAGTATTTGATACGCCTCGGCTCATTCACGGATCTATCTGGCGCGTGCTCGACTCGAGAGTCAATCCACACGTCCTTCTGACTTTGTAGAAACAACCTGTTCGATTGTGAGAGGTTTGGAGTAGAACGCCGCCTAGATTTTTAACGAGGCTTTGGTCCATGACAACGCCTGGCAGTCCGCAGCTTGACACAGACACGAGCTCACGAAACAAACAGTCCATGAACTACCGTATGTAAGCCATTGATTTAGTGGCAGCACGGCAGCTAGACCTCTATTTTTACGGGGTTTGAACGTGACACTTACTGTCCAGAGCTACAGTGCTGCCGTTCGAGGAAAGAGCAATACATGAGCGGTCGCTCGTGTGTCCCTAGACGGGAGAATGTCAAGAGTTAAAAAGCATCATTGCAGTTTACTCGCGCATCGTATAGAAGCGACGGTGGCGTTTACTGGGCAGTGTTTGCACCTTCGACTTTTGGATCCGTGACACGTGACGTTCGCATTGTAGGAACATTTCTTTATTCGTTGGATCTGTACTTCACATTTAGCTGAGGAGACTGTAGACATTCAGACCGATCAGGTCGCACGCTACTGTTGAAGGTCCAGTCAAGAGTGATGGTCAGGCTGAAGCAAAGTCACGGAAGTGGCTACAAACGAACGTCAGGTTGAAGTTCAAGGACCCACATGTCACGCATGGCGAAAGCGTGCTGACTCATTGAACAAGCGTCTCAAAACAGACAGAAGCGCTCAAAGGAGCCAGATTTACCGCCATGTGCTCAAAAGATGTATAAAGGCGGACCACTCTCGGTTTTTATAGACCAGCTACAGTATAATGCAGACGGGGGCCATGCGGATACTGCACGGATTTATCGCGCAAGAAGTCTCGACGTCGTTAGAGGTGCCGAAATGGTGTACAATAGACCTGCCTAGAACGATACTGCGTTATCTGATAACCTCTGTAAACTGCCAAATAGTTCAGTCTCGACAACACTCTCTTCGTCAGGAGGGATGGATTCCTAATATAATAACCTGCGTCGACCGACACACGTCTCCGGTCGCAAAAGTATATGTTTAGACAGGTTCCAGTGTCCGCCAATAAAAGGATGTATTAGATTCGGCCTTTTTGCTCGGCCTGAGTCACGCCATTAGTTCAGTTTCACAAAACCTGAGATGGACTTCATTCGTGTCTGTAGTGATGATTCGAGGGTTCATGTGGCAACTTCGAGATCGTGCGAGCTAGCGTATCTACTTACCCTATGGCAATTTTGAGCGACGCTACATCGATCGACAGCCTTCCACAATGGCATTGGAGATACTCATGTCGTGGCAAGTCTTTTCTCAATACACAACTTCCAGGAAATTCCAAAGATTAGATTTATTCGCGCGGCAGAGTCAGCAGCAAAGCGTGTCACCACTTGACCAGCGCATGGGCCCGGTAGTTCAATGTGAGGATGAAACGGGGCAAACATCTTCAGCAATAACGAACCGCGTCGACTAATCTCGTCGCGTGCGGATCCGGTTCTAATCACGCGGGCACAAAGAGTCGTTTTAGACCTGGTTTTAGGTGCAAAAAACGCAGACTTAACAAGGTGCATCTCTCCTCAAAGCATTCCTGAGTCACCCACGACGCCGGCAATCTGCGACTGGGACGAAGGCCAGCACTATAGTAGATCGAAGAATAGAAAGATAGAAAGTCTTTGTCGATAGATTCGACAGACTAAAACAACGTATGCACTATGTGCTTTTTAGAAAAAGCAGCACTTACCATGGGGCCAAGTTGCAGTAGGCCGAATCGCCAGCTGCCATCAGTAGTGCGGGAGAGCCGCTTGTCGTCGAGACTGTCCCCGGCTCTGTACGGCTAAAAGGAGAACCGCGACTCAGTTCGAAAGCTACTCGGTCACTAAACCCGACACCTAGCCGCCTTTACCTCCGAATTAGACGCTGACTTACGCTCGCAGTCCTAATTCGTCGTCCTGCGCCCTCTTTTTCTACCCATCCCCGTCCCCCAATCGACGGCCACCTGCCCGTTATTTTCTCGATCGACCAGCGCCAGAGCCGCAGCAGTAAGAGCAGTTGCCATAAAATTGCTGGGCTCTCCCCCGCCAGACGAATCCCCCCTTCGTCGCCATTCAACTCGTCTCTCTTCAATCGTAGCACGTCACGCCATTGCCGCCGCTGTTCTGGCACTTGACCGTTCCCAGTACGAGCGCTGTAAAAACAACGTACCCCAGTACCCTTCGTTGTCGCCAGCACCAGAAAAGTAGTAGTCCGTTTTTCTCGTCCTCGGACTACTACTGCTACTTCAAGAAGGACTATTACTACTCTACGTACGTAAAGTAGTATACTACTCAGTCGCCTTCTGTGTCCCGTATATTAATGGGCGAAACGCGGCGTGTCTCCCGACCTCGAGACCCCAGCAGCTCCATGAGCACCTATCTACCCTTCCAGCCCACGAGCATGGTCCACTATAGTCCCACCGGAATGGGCCACAACCTCTCAAGCGTTTCAAGTCATAGCGACGGGCCGCCCCCAGGACAAACAGGCGCTGGCGCCTTCCTCTCGCCGTCGTCCAGCACGTGTCTCATTTGTTATAACGCACACGTGGACGTGCTGCTCGAGCCATGTCACCACCAGTTCCACGCGCGCTGCATTGAGCACGCGCTGGCCAAGGAAAATGTCTGTCCGACGTGCTGGACGCCCGTTCGGACGCCACGGAGGCTATTGACCCAGCAGCAGCAGCACTATGGGGTTCAGATGTCCCTGCAGCAGCGGGGTGGACTGTCTCACGGTAATGGCAGTTACTCGGTGGATTCGAAGACACACGTGCTGGAAAATAGAAGCAGTGAAGTAACGCTAACGTCGCCGTCTCATTCGACTTCGAATAGTAGTAGTGGTAGTGGTAGTAGTAGTACTACAGCGACTACTACTACTACTATTGCTAGTGCTACCGACTCGAGCAGGCAGACGGTGCGGACTGGTGGTGCTGCTGCTGCTGTGCCGGTGGCGGTGATGCGAAAGGGCAAGTGGACGGCGGAAGAGAGCGCGTACTGTGACCGATTGATTGAAGAGTTCAAAAAAGGCAACTTGCCGTTGGCAGAAGGGACAACGTTGCGCACGTTTTTGTCCAAGTTGTTGCATTGTGACCCCATGCGGATTTCGAAAAAGTATACAGGCGACCAATGTATTGGCAAGATTATTTTCCGTCGACGGGAGGACGAAGTGGTCAAGGACGATGTCGAGGCGATTCGCAAGGAACTGGCGGAGCTGGAGAAGACGTATTTGGAACGGGAGCAGTATAACCAGCGACGACGGGAGAAACGACTCGAATCGGAGCTGTCTCGAGATAAAAACCGCTTTGCCGCCGCCAGAGCGATGGGATATGCAACAACAGCAGTCTCAGGCGCTGCAACTGGCGGCCGGTCGCCCCATACACCGTTACCGCAACAACAGCAACATCAAGTTCAACAGCGACAAGGTGGGGGTGGCTTTTCGCCTGGTTCTGTCCAGTCGATGAGTCAGCACGATACCCGACCGATACTTATGCAAGAGCCACTTAATGGAGGATACTGCCCAATCAGTCGAGGAGGAGGTCCTCTGCCCGTCCAGCCACCGCTTCATCCTCCCCAACAGCCGACTCATACCGCCTCGTCTCACTTATTTACTGGTGACCATAGCAGCATGGCAATGCTGGGCATTGCAGGCGCGCCAACTACTCAAAGTCAAGGTCATGGACATGCTCAAGACTCGAGACCATCTGGTGGTAGTAACCTGTCCATGGACGGCAGTTCAACTGACACGTTTCCTCGCGTCTCGTCCATTGACAGTTTCTCGTGCTTATTCCCTCGCGTGGCCAGTATTGACAATTTCCAACATGCGACGTCATCAGGGTTCGGGGTTCTCACGTCCAGCGGTTCGTACGCATTAACGACGGAGCATTTAACCTCAACGTCAACAAGCAGCGGGTTTGACACACCGTCGCCTGGGTTACCAAAGCCGCTATCTATTGGCGAGAGCTTGAACGCTTATTTCCCACGTATCCATTCGCTCGAGCAGCTGTCCCATCTATTGCAGGATCACGGTCCCAATAGTCCACATGGGGTTATGATGGCTCCAAACTCACGAGATGCAGTGGAAAAGAATGCAGAAGACACTGCTAAACAGCAGCATATAGAGGAGAGTTCATCGGGGAGCAGTCGAAGAAAAACTGGTGAGAAGGAGGTACGTGAGGAGCAGCACCGGGATGATGACCGGGTCAAGACCGAGCCAAGTGCTTGTGTCAGCAGTAATACTTCTAGCTCCAGTGTCGAGTCTTCTGCAGCTATTGGTGGCACGAGCAGCGCTGCTGGCTCTGGAGGGACCAAACGGCTGAGTCCTAGTCATAATGCTGCAGCTTCGTCTGGATTGGGGAACCAGATCCAGATCCCGAAACCGCTGAATAAAATGCCGCGGAGCTCGTCGGGGATCTTCCCGCGTGTGCCGTCGATGGACAAAATGCCTCAGACTGCCTCTGTTGATAAACTCCCTCGTGTCGCTTCGCTGGAGAAACTACCGCGGATTCCATCGATGGATAAACTCCATTCAGTGGGCGGTAGCGAGCAACGGATTCCAAGGGTGCCTTCGAGCGACATGATGGCGCGTGTGCCGAGTTCGGATATGCTGTCCCGCTTTGGCTCAAGCGACCATCTCAGCAGCTTTCCGTCGTTTTCAAACTTGAGCGCACTTTCATCGAGTGCTTCGTACGACAAGTTGAGCTCGCTGGGTGGATTCAAGTCGGGCTTTCCGCGTAACTCGTCGATCGAGGACATTTTGTCTCTCGTGGCGTCGTCCGAGTCGACAGGTCTATCATCGAATGGCTCGACCTTGCAGTTGAGTGCACTGGCCGCAGTTGCTGGCGAGGAGTCATCCCACCTTGCTAATGAACGGAAACGGCGGCTGGAGAGCTCGCAGCAGGACACGCCGCTGACGGCTGACAATAAGAAGAGCAAGTTGTCAGCCTGAAGGTGAAGCGTCGACCAAGCAAGTATTCTTCAAGCGAAGGATCGAGGGTGGCTGGTCTGCATGTAGAAGAAGTCGATGATTAAAGGGAGATATGGCCAAGCTTGTCAAGATGGGAGAAGGTACTTGGACGTTGTCTGTCAAGAAGTGATCAACAGCTGCAAGTGGCCAGGAGAGGCGATTGTACCACTGGCGGTGTCGCAGTCTTCTTCTTGGTGGTCAAGTTTGCAAGATCGTCTTCTTCGTCTCCTTTTCATGCCGCTGGTGTCGTGGCGACTTATTAGTGTAGTTAGTGTTAGCGCGTGCAGTATCATACAAATGTCTACTTGCATCCAATGTTGGTGTTATTACTATATGTGCCTTCTCGTCGTTCCGTCCAACAGCTTCTGAAAAGTGACTCAAGTCTTGTTTCATTATGAGTTAAAGCTGTCGGTTGCGCTGAAAACTAGGATCAAGCCACATGTTGAAAAAGTTCACCAAAGTGTTGACAACAATATTGGCACAGTAAATCCAGCGGTAGAGCTTGTAAGTATCTGCGGTTTTCTGATTCGCATATAGAGCTTTAAGATCGATCTCAGAGTTCAACGAACTCATCTCATAGCCACATCTCCAACGCAAATAAATGTTTATCCACAAATAATAAGTTGCGACCACTGTCTTCACTAGCTTGTAAACGTGTTCCGTTCCGCTTGAACTAATCAACACACAGCAGCAAACGCGTGAGCAAAACCCTGATAATCATCAAGTTAACAAAGTTCTAGCATTACAATACCAAAGGTACTTCGTGCATTGGACCAACAAGTGCTTTGGTCCTCTCCGTGCTGTACAGTTATCAGCTTACCGTCATGTATCGATCATCCCTATGTATCAGCAGCCTCACTGTATCCCCATCATCATCTTCCACTTTTCACCGTCATATAGCAGCACCCTCCGTATCATCACTAATGATCTCCATTCGATCGATAGGACACACCTGTCGATACTGTAGCCATTGTTCAATACAATGAGCATGAAAAACATGACCACAAGGCAGTGCCGTCACTCTTTCTCCTTCTTCTTCTTCTTTTTCGGTGCTTTTGCTAGCAGTCATATCCCCATCCATGCAAATGACGCACTTATGGTCACAACTTGTCGCACTTGGCACCACTTCCACCACCGATCGTACCCGACTTGTCCCGATTGCAGCAACATTAGCTCCTTGTACCCGATGCAAATACTTTGTCATATCAGACATATTCTGTTCCGCCCGCCGTAATGTGGACGCTAAAAGTCCCTGTTTCCCATTAATCATCATCGAAGTTGACAGCCGATTTCGACGATAACTCCGCGCGTTTTGCTGTAGCGACAGTGCCACGACATTTGCAATTTCTTGGGCCAAGTCTCGAGTTTCCAACCCGTCGGTGAGACCGAGCGGTCGCTTCGAGAGCCGACGGTTCATAACTATAGAACTATCTACAGTATCGGACCTTTTCGATAATAATGCGAATGGATACATATACACATCCAGTGACTTAGGACATATGACGGATGGCTACACAAGGATCAGAAATAAAATGTGCAGACAGCGTATTTTTTCGAGTACTGCTTTTGATTTCCGTTGCTCTCTCCTGAAGCGAGCGAGGGAGCGAGATTTACTCGTCTTTGCTCGACTTGTGCTTGCTTTTCTTCTGCTTTTTCTTCTTCTTCTTGTCCTGCTTCAAATCAGCCCCGTCCTTAGCTGCAGCTCCGTCATCTCCGTCCGATTCTTTTCCACTGAGCTCCTCGTCGCTGAAATCGCTCGACTCGCTCCCTGAAGCATCGCCAGGTCCAAAGTCCGAGTCTTCCTCGTCCTCCTCGTCTTCAATCTCCCCCTCCTCCGGACCCAAATCCTCTAGATACTCATTAAAGTCGCGCTTCTTTGAGCCTGCGGGGGCACCAGCAGCGTGAGATTCCTTGAGGTTCCGAATGCGCAGCTTCTTCGACGTCAAAAACTGACTGAGCTCGGGGAACTCGCGCCGATCAATCGCCGAGAAAAGGTACTCCCGAGCGGCCTCACCACCCACGGACTTGCAGCTCACGAGCAGATCAAAGTTCCGACTCGCTGAAGACCCGCTCTGTCCAGCGTAGCGCTGGAACTCAATGTAGTCAATCTCCTCGTAGCGAATAAACGTCGTGGGCTTGTGAATAAACATAAACGACTTTTCCAGCGGGAACAAAACGCCGCTCTGCGCCTTGACCGCACACTTGACCGCTCGGTCTCCACTGTGCGTCTTAAACTTGCCCGACGTGTACACTTTCTTGCCAATAATAAACTTGAACAGCGTTGCGACAATCTGCGGCAAAGCGCCCGACATGCGTTCATGGATATTCCCATTGTACTTTTTGATCTCGTCACTTGACAAATTCACGTCAATGTGCACGTCGTTCTTGCTCAGCTGCAGCACCAAGTGCGGATAGCCCTGTTTCCCCTGTCGAATCGGTTCTTCCAAACTAATGACAAACGCCGTATTGATCCCGTTCGGGAGCTCCAGTAGAAAGCACCGATTGATGTTCGAGTACATGATCTTATAGTCAAAGGTCTTGCCATGCATGCGCAAGAACGAGCCATAAATCTCCACACCATAGCGCCCTCGAGGCGTCAAGAACGTGCCAATCGTCTCGTCCAGATCCACGATACTTTTGCCCATCACACTGCGAATATTGGCTTTTTCCAGCACTTGTTGACGAAAATCTTCAGCAGTCACAACGTCATCATCAACATCGTTCTTGTCCCCGTCACTTGGTGGCAAGTATAGCCGCATCTCCACGAGCGTCTCCTCGTCTCCAGCTACAGTGTCATCTTCATGGAATTGCAGCTCCACTTCATGTTTTCCAGGTAGAGCACACTGGGAAATTTGCTCCAATGGGAGCTCCATGACACTGGCATGCGTGGCTCGAAAATTCAAGTTTGGGCCTTCAAATTTCATCATTCCCCAATTCCCACCGCTTGCAGCAACTTTCTCTTGCTCGAGTTCCCGGTCAAAATACCGTTCGACGTGAAGCTTAAGTTGCGCGACGTCTTGGGCTTTTAAACCGGTAAACCGAACGTACGTACCGCCTTTCTGGTACACTTTCAAATGGTGCGTCTTGGGCCCCACTGGCGTCCACAAGAGCGTGACAATGTCGTCTTTCAGTAGCTTCTTCTGCCCTTCAGTGGCACGGCTACGCCATAAGAGACCGGAGCTTGAGAGCACGAGGACACCGGCGCTGTGGCCCCAGAACACGTTGCTTAGCGTCGTGTCTGACATTTGTGGTACGGCTTGTTTAGGCCACGAATTGGAAGCGATGGGGTGCGAACTTAAGGAGACCCGCGACAGAGATTTTTGAGATTTTTTTCTGAAAAGGTACAAGATTAAAGAGATCCTATTTTGTGTAGCCCTATTTTTGTCCGCTATATTTGTTGATTCGTCAGTATCCGTCGGTTTTTGAAAACGCACCGGGTTAGGGTAACTTACTGGATAAAAATAAGAAGGGCCGAAGGAAAGCACAATTTTAATTTAGCACTGTAATGTGAACGCACTGTATTGCAAAACAGTTCTGAAATCGTATTTTACGGCAGTGTGTAAGAAACAATTAGAAATAGAAATGAAATATAGTTTTCTTACAAAAGATTATGCATCTGCATTGTGTTATTTGGAGTGTTAGGATTCACTCCCGTTAAGATAGAAAATTATTATTTCCCCCACATTTTTCTATTTCTACCACACCATAGCTTTTAGTTGAACAACTCAGGGCGAAACACCACACGAAACTACCACACACCCACATCATGGATAGTAGGAGACCTTCCAGCCGAACATCGATACAAAGTTTGGAAATCAGACATAATGGTGGTTGGCAACCTAGTTCGTCTTCACCGTCCGTAGCAGCTCAATACTCATATTCCAGAACTTGAAGTCCGTATCCGAAGTACCCGTGCACGTAATTATCGTTGCCCACTGTTCATTTCAGGACACGAAGCTTTGTCTGTGTACAAGATGTAAGATCGCCTCATGTGTGTACCGAAACGAATGCCTACTTATGATACCAATATAGGTCATGAGCACCGAGTGAGCATCCGGCTTGTGCAACGTTTTCAGTGCAAGAGCTCAGGATGCTCGGCGTCTTGGCCGTGCGTTGCTGTCCCTTGTCTCGACACATCTCTCCCACACCAGACACATCTTCTCTTTCTCATTCAGATTCCGCGGACATGAGCATTTGTCATGATAGGATTTACCGCACAGACTGCATTGACGGCAACATTCTGTAGCATGCTTCCCAACAGGCCTGAGCTTAATTTATATCACATTGGGATCACCGAGGGAAGGCATCTGACCTGCCGGAAAAATGTTAATCACCGCACAAGCGATCACGCATTTTGCTGTGGGCCGTGACCTATGACCTCCTGGAGCCGATCCAATGCACTGGTCAGCTCCGTATATTCGAGCCTAGCTGTCTTTACTGGGCTATCGGAAATACAAGTGCCAATGCTGCAATGCAACTGAGACCGATTATTTCATTTTCGCAGAACTTGCCTATGTCATGAGCACAGGGTAGTCCTAGTGTTGTGCGGAATGCTCCGCTGCATTTCTGTCACGTTTCATTGGTAGCCGCGCTGCGGACCATCAAGTCGCGCTGGGTATCGATCAGTCGCAACGCGTACTGTGATATGGCGCCAGATTCGCAAATGTCGAAACTATTCGCAAATAATGCGGCATTCTGGTTTTCTGCGCCTCAACAGCGGCGTGAAATTCTTCGACTTGATGTGTTAAAGCTGTGACATGCTCTCTCTAACACTGTGCAGGTCCCCGGCGCCGACCTGCAAGTACCTCTTCAGTGATGCATGAGAACCCTCTGCTGTCGAAGCTAATATATTACCGAAATGTGTGCCATCGCTAGTCCATGCTGCGGCGAACTTCTCTTTGCGCACAAATCATGTCTCAATAAGATGCTTGCACACTGCCGGAACATCTGAAACCTCGGTAGAAATGTGATTCCTGCATACTTGTAACTCGTCACGTGTGCGGGCCAAACAAAGTCCGGTCCACATCTACAGGAAGGCCTCAAGCCGGTCTTGTTCTTTAAATAGAGCCTTTCCTGTACGAGAACATTCTTCTGAATGGGCCAAAAGCACAAAAGGTGTCTGGATCCAGGGGATACACGTGACAATGCTGCTACCAGTGATGCATCTGCGTTGTAGACTACCACAGTTGGAAGTGCGTCATTGACATACAGCTGGTTAACGTCCTTCAAAGCCCACACATAGTCAAGTTCAGCTTCTCCGCTTAGAAAGGCGAAACTAATTGAGAAGCTGGTGCTAAGGTTTGTGCGGCCGACGAAATGAAGCAAAGGCAATCGAAAGCGGTTGGTCTTGTAAGAACAGTCTATCAAGAGCACTTATCTCGACTGTTTGTCGAGCGTCAGAGTCCACATGCGCAAAGAAGAGTTGTTTCATAATACCATCATAGCTGCACTCGAGCGCGCAATAGAACTGGTCCGATGCAAGCTCGTCCAGCAGCGCTTGAATTGGCGTTTGCCATCCAGTTACGCAAAGACGATTTAATTTGGCGTTATAGATTGTTCTTGCGATCGCCAAACATGCATGGTCCTCTTAACGCAGCAATGTCAGAAGATGGCGCGCAACCAGCCGCTCTCATTTTTCCACACGCTCAGGTGCTTCTTCGTTCAGGCGCAGGAAACTCGATGTCCAGCAAGGTTGTTCGGGGGTCATGGTTGTGCTCGTCGCACTTCACTTCGAGATACCATAAATCGTTCCGCTGAATTTCAACTGCTTTTCACTTGCAGTCGGTCAAACGCTTCCCGCTTTCACGTCGGCTATTTTCTGGAACAAGGAAAAATTTGCGCTTTTGGAATAATCCGCCGGGGCCACAACCTAGTTCCACACGCGGATGGATGTGCGTTTTGTCCGATTGATTGATTGTGAACACGACACCTGCCTCCGACTCGTATTTACTGAGATTTATGAACGCTTCTCGATCCCCAAAGTCGGTATGTGTTAAGTTTGGCCATTCTGTTATAGACGCCGATAACAGATCGTTTTAAGATCTACTGGAGTTCGGATCAATCAGAACCTGCTGCACTACAGGCGAAGTTGAGAGAAAATTGTGGGGGTGGATGGAGGGCAGGACAACTCCTTGTAGACACAATCTTATGTGATAATTTGGCACAGGCGTTTTTTGGCAATTCGAGGGTGCTCTGATCAGAGATCGTCGTTCCGGGCGGAAGTGGTAGTGGTGTGGGTGTGTGGTAGTTTCGTGTGGTGTGGTGCGACTGAAATTGTTCAAAGCAAAAGTTATGGTGTGGTGTAAATAGTAAATAGTGTGGTGTAAATAACAATTCCCTTCAAATATAGGGAATTGTTATATTCATTCCCTTTTTGGGTATATTCAATTCCTTTTTCTTTTGTTAAATATACACCTATAACAGCCAATCGCGACTGATCAAATTCGTGTGTGAAACGATTCCGTTTTCAGTATACCATTTTAACATGGTACCATCTCGTTGGAACTAAAAGTCACGGTACGATAGCGTATCTACCTTAAGATCGTATCTGGCACGATATCCTCTAAATGCTCATCTCATTGTCTTCTTGCAGCACGATTTCTGCAGCCAATACATTATATCAAAGCATAAACGCAGTCACCGTGAAACATGTCAAACGACATTGAGAAACGACGCAGCTAAAACTTGCTTCGAGCAAACTAATATAGACTTATTAAACATAGGAACTTTAATTAAAAAGAAAATTAAAAAGGGCGAAAAATGGGACTTGAACCCATAACACTTAGACCCACAATCTAACTCTACCATTGAGTTATAATCGCCTTTTTAAACCTTTCTTAAATAATATATAAAATTTTAAAAAGGTTGAATAATTAAATTATTTATTGATATCTAAACGACTTTCTAATAAAATAAGAAATTGTTGAAATATTGATTTTATTATCTTTTTTAGATAATTTTTTTTGTTATATATTTTTAACTGTCATGAATACATCCATAAAAAATTCTAAATATTGACTAAATGTTTTTAATACTTTCATAAAAATGACTATAAAGACTTATTAAAATAAATAATTTATAAAAACCGTACCCTAAACCGACACAGGTGGATAGGTCGAGTAGACTAAGGTGAATGAGAGAACTATATCGAAGGAACTCGGCAAAATGACTTTGTAACTTCGGGATAAAAAGTACCAAATTTAAAAAGTTAAGTGTCACAAAATAGGGGGTTGCGACTGTTTAATAAAAACTTAGGGCTCTGCTAAATGGTAACATGATGTATAGGGTCTGACGTCTGCCCGGTGCTGGAAGATTAAAAGGAAATGTTTACGGGCAACCGCCACGGCAACTCTCCAATTCTGCACATAATAACTCCGGAACAATGAATGAAAGAGTATTTACGACGGAGGTGCGCGCCGGAGGTGCGCGCCGGAGTTGTTTGCACATAAACAAGATTTTTTTTAGAATACTGATAAGCAGATAATAGCAAACTCCAGTTTCGCGCGATGTTCACTAAAACCTTCGTCCTCCCTCTTCTTCTTGTAACATCTGTTTTGATGCTGCTAATTGCTATAACTGTATGTAATATGGTTTTATCGTATTCATCGGCATCACCACTGTCCTTGTCTTCTTCTTCAGTTTCTTCTCCTTTTTAGTTTCTGGCTTTGTTATTCTGTTGGTACTCAAATGCTTTCCGTTCAATGCCATCGCACATGACCTTCTTCACCATTTTAATATCTGCCGGCGTATTTGGCCGATTAAATGCAAATTATGGCCTAAAGGCTGGTCTGTTGAGAAATTGGCGAGCAAATATATGATCACATTACGTTCGTCGGTTTCTCGCACTAGATACTCGCAAAATGTAGGCTAAAAATTCAAGTTAGTGAATTCAGCGGTTTTACCGCCATATTAACCTAAGTGTCACACTGTATATTAAACATTACCTACGGGGCGATGCGATCTAGTCGTGGAATTGGTAGTGTTTGAGGGGTATTCGATTCCTCTGCACGTACGTGTACGTAAAGTGTCGAGGCACCTGCTTGCAATGTGTTAGTGCAAGTTACCTAAGAGCATCTCCACCGCACTACTTAATATTATCTTAAATTGGAGTGCTTCTTCAAGTGGACTACGCGATTAAAGCACTCATCTCATCAAATTCCACACCGGGGTGCACCACTTCAAAACTGACAACGCTGCTTTAACTATTGCCACGCTTGCCGCCCGTAGCAAACGCATTGTGGTGAGTATTAAGAAAGGCCTCATAATTGTCAAGGTTTCAGGCGTCCAGAGTTCAAAAGGGAGGTGCGTGCGAGGAGCAGGTGTAGTTTTGGTGGCAACTTAGTATGTGTAGGTTTTTGGAGACATGTTTGGAGTAACTCCAAATTTGGAGTGAAGGGCCAAAAATGTGGAGTGCTTTCTAAAATAGAGATATTATAAAGTGATGCGGTGGGGACGCAAATACTTCAAATCTACTTCAAACTATAGATGTAGCACTAGATTAAGTGACCCGGTGGAGATGCTCTAAGCCGTTATCGGTTTAGGACAGGGGTCCCGTCTCACTGGCGCTTCGCTAAGTATTGATGCGAGCTTGGTGAATAATCGAATTGGAAACAGTAACGACCCAAGGAAGATTTGCCGAGTAGGCGCCCCATTTGTGGCGACTTCTTAGACGGCTGACTGTATTCATTTCTAGCTACCTGTATAAGACGGATCAGCGTACAATTTACTGTGCTAAGAAGTAGGGACTCCTACACAAAAAAGGCTATGTAACACTTACCTGACTGTCTTACAGCTCATATCTATGCACAAATAATTATTACACATGAATTGCATCAAGCATATCGTTAATAGCTATATTCTACGACCACCGTATTGCTAACTAAATCCATGTCTTCTGAATTAGATTTGTGCGTCTCTCTTCTACTAGAATATATATAACTATCAAAGTGATAAGTAGCTTACTAATATCCACACGTATTATTCTTTTTGATGATTTTACGCCTGTGGAAAGGATGCAACAACTCGCTGTGCCAACGATGTCCTTATATGGTGAGCATACTGTATCAGTACTTTGATTATAATGTACCTCTACTTTTTCTTTTTTTAGGCTCAAATGTAAGATGGGGGAACAAGCTCTGGAGCTCGCCCTTTGATATAAGTAATTCAGTCCATAGAACTAAATCAAGTTCTGTATATCCACGTACCTTGTGCTCTGTCACTAATAGCTTTATCATTCGGCTCGTAATAATGCGTACTAACAATGGAGAGAGGATAAATGCCACATCGCTCTTAGTATGACGTGTAGGGTACACCCGTTTATTTGCAGACATAGCAAAGGAGGCGAACGGCTACATCGCACTTAGTACGACATGTAAGGTACATCTGGCGTTACTTACGGAACATAGGTGACACACAAGATCGTACTTAGTGCAACGTGTAAGGTACACCTGGTGTTATTTATTGCGAGCCCGAATGGTGAAGCTATTAGCGACTGTGCGCAAGGTTGCATGCCGAACTTATAAATTGTACTTATCTGTATGCGTGTGTCTGTGTGTGTATAAATAACGCGGTAGTGTACCTTACGCGTACCAAGTGCGATCTAGCCTCTCCCCCCTCATAGGTATATAGGCATATCC
>JH598306.1:405135-415318 GCA_000173235.2 Hyaloperonospora arabidopsidis Emoy2
AGGATTGCAGCCGGACTCTAAATCGACTTATTGTATGGATGCGTTTGTGTTTGTTATAATTACGCGGTGTGTCCTTCTGCGTAGCAACTGTGATCTTAGCCTCTTCCCCCCCTCATAAATAACGCGGTAGTGTACCTTACGCGTACCAAGTGCGATCTAGCCTCTCCCCCCTCATAGGTATATAGGCATATCCGAAGTCACTCTTTGGCTAGATCACTATTGTGATGCATGCACGTCATTGGCCAAAAATTAATCAAAGGTAAATATGATCACTTAAGAAATACTGGACACTCATAAGCAAAGGCTGATCGCGTTGCTTGAGTATACTGTATTGAATTAATACAAACATTACGAGCATTATACTCCTTCTTCAGTGACTCCTGTTGTATAGTGTTTTGCAACTTGATTCAGTTCTCCAAACTGAATTACTTATATCAAAGGGCGAGCTCCAGAGCTTGCTCCCCTATCTTATACAAAGGGAATGACAGACTAAATCGCACTTAATACGGCATGTAAGATACATAGCGTTATTTACAGACAGACACACATACACGGATAAGTACGATAAGTTCGGCATTCACCTTGCGCACAGTCACTAATGGCTTCACCCTTCGGGCTCGCAATAATTGTAGGGGATCTTGAAATGCGCGCTTTAAAGTTGTTAAATGGACGCCTTGTTAAATGTACGCCTTTTTAAATTACGTAGCCGATACCAGCCTCATATTTGGAGCAGGAACGTCAAAATATAACGGGCGTCTTCTTCAATGCATGCCTATTTCTAGCTAACGTGATCGGACGCCGGCTCAGATTACTGTTGGGAGAGTAAAATAATTAAAAGGTCGCAGAGAGGATCAAAAAGTAATCTTGATTTCAACTATGTGCGTGCAAACCCCACTAGAACAGACCTATGTAACCTACGATAACAGTAACGGGGCACTGGTGACTTGTACTGACACAGTGTAAGTAGTGCCGCTTGTCACTTCACGTACACTGTACGTGCAGAGGAAGACTAATTATCAAACACTTGTCTGATAGAGGTAGAAAGTAAAACTGTATTAAATATAATTTAGTCCTAATCATTATCCTATGTTTCAGACCTAACTTTATTATATTCACCTAAAAAATGTATGCTAAAGTCTTGCTCACCACTCATTGCGCGCGTCCATCGTTGATTGGACCGCTAGAGCTGACTGATATGATGGCCCATATCAGCCAATCAGTGAGTGCTTCTGAATGTTACCCTACATGGTAATATTCAATGATTATTATCAACCTTTATGATAATATTATAACTAACAATTATCAAGGGTTAATTATATGTAACAGGCTCACCCCGTTACATCACCCCCCTTAAACGATAGTTACTCAATAACTATCATGTTGATGTGGCCACCGTTAGACCACATCACGGACAGGGAGCACTTGTTTTGGTCCGATACATTTATTTCTGGATCTTCATCGCATGGTCAACAAACCCATACGATGTGCGGCGAAAGCTGCTGAACAAACAGCTGCGCGTGTTAACGCAGCTGCAGATGCACGTGGTGAGACACCACGTACTAATGATGATGGCTCCTAACTGAATCTCATCTACTCTGGGGAGTCGGACGGTGGGTCCGACTCGAGGAGGACTCCTAGGTCACCCAAATCTACCGGGGCGGCCGAGTACGAGCCTTCAAACAGGACTCGTACAGGTGGTCAGACTCATGGTCACTACCAGAGTCTGTTTACTTCGGAGGATGAGCATGCTGACTCATCCCCCCGCCTGATACAGCGCATTCGCCTTATAGAGAACGTGAAGATGGCTTGCGCCATCGTGATAGCGCCGCTAGTGGTACCAAGACTTCCGTTGGTATCACGCAGGAGGCTCTAGAAGGCAATGTGCTGCGTCTAGCTCCTGAGAGCAAGCCTTGGGTGTTACCGGAAAGGCTTGTGAATGAGTTCTCTATGAAGACAAGTACTCATCATCGAATCCCTTTATTCGATGCGAGGATGTTGCACGGCCTCGACACCAGCGCGAGTAACTTCCGCGCTGAAGGACATTTTATCTCGATTCTTTTCAGAAGCATCGGTGGTACAGCTGCAACAATAAGAGAGACAAAGTCTCCTTGTTGCAAGCGTGGGACGCTTTTGTGCTCAATGTGCAACACATTGGGAGCGAAGATTGACTTCAAAAGCTTGACGCAGTTCGCGTCAGGTTTGAAAAGCGAACTACTACCGGTGTAAAAGCTCAGTTGCATCGTTTGTCTCGTGAGGCGGAAATTCCATGCTTCACGTGGGGTGACCCATGCCCGTACTGTTTCGACAATACGCAGCGCATCCAAAGAGAGGTGTACTCCCTTTCTTTGACCTGGGGTAGGGCGCACATCTCAACTGATATGCGCGATACGATTGCTATTCTGAAATCTCTGTATCACCTCTAAGGGCGCGTGTTTTACGACGGCCCTTCTTAGCTGTCGGGTGAGTCTCGTCGTACTTGTGGACGAGACCCTCAACGTCCATCATCATCTGGGCGCGAGGCGCCCAGCTATCGTGAGTCGACGGATAGCCGCACCTGCGATCAAGGTATCTCATTCTCTGCCCCTTCACGTCACGGTGGATCAAGATACGCTCCACGTGAAGGAGTTTACCGCCGTGCGAGTCCACCAGCGGCTGTGGTGGAGGAGGGAATACCAGGGCTAATCCGCTTGTCGGACCTTGAGTCAGAGGTCGAGCAGCACAACTGCGTCCTCTGTGAGATGCGTGATGACATCGATCGCGCGCGTGATGTGCGTCACGCGCGTGAGGTAAAGGTATAGCGTCTTTGTGTCGATCGGTCGGTCGTCCGACCGGAGTACACGTTGTTATAGTTGGATAACGAGCGGGGGCGTCAATCCCTTTGTGACAAGCTGTCGTCAGCTTGTCGCGAGATCGCGTCACTTCAGAGTCATTTCAATACTCTGATCCGTGACCACAAGATTCTGCTCGGGATTCTTGAACGTGGCGGTTGTATTCGCCCGAGGAAGAGATCTCGTGCTGATAGCACGGACGGAGACGACCGACATAAAATGCAGGATGCGTACGCATCCTGCGTGGCAACTCGATCGTGTACGCATTGCCTTTGCGATGTAGTACACGAAACGGGCCGATGTACTTGGGTAGTAGTTTACTAAGGCCCACATTAGTTACTACGTGCTTCGGTAGATTTACCGTAGACAGTAGAACTAAGTCTCCGACATCAAATAGAAGAATATTTGCTCTTCCATTTTTATCAGCGTTCCGTTTTTTGCCGGTCCCCTGCGTTAACGATAGATTTCTACAAGAAACGGACAACTGCCTCTCGTACTAGCAGAAATTCTTCTGCTGACTCGCTTTTTTTTGTTGCAGTGCGCCTCGTGCGCACTGCTAAGAGGTCATTCTCTTCTTCAGCGAGGGTGTTTTCATCCTCGCTGGTGAATTCATTGGCGATGCTGAATATACCAGCATCGTCATCCTCATCTGGGTCAGCAATAGTGTCACCACTATTGCTAAGGTTATCTTCTTCGATGTCGACTTGATCGACATCGGCAACGTTCGCGTCGTCGAGTACCTCGACGCGTGATGAGCAAGAGCCAGAACGGATTTTCCTCGAGCGAGTCCACCCCCCCCCCCTCCTTGAATTAGTGTCACTATCTAATAGGGAGGGTAGGCGTGGATGGCGCAAGCCATTCACGAAGTACGGTGTATGCGTTGTTGATGCGTGCACGGAGGTTTTGATGGCAAACTCGACCATCGGCAAGACTTCGCTCCAACTCGTGAGCGACTGGACGTATTCTCGAAGTATCTCTTCGAGGAAGCGGTTGACGCGTTCCGTCTGACTATCTATTTTTGGATGGTCAGATGTTGACATGGTTAGGCGTGTCCCGAGTGATCGGAACACGGATTGCCAAAATGCTGCCTTGAACCGTGGATCTCTGTCAGAGACTAGCTTACGGGGTAGACCGTGGAGTCGATAGACTGTGTCAATGAATACACGGGCACAGCACAGCACTGTGCTGTGATCGACTACAGATGTACCATATTGCTGAATCAATCAAAGAACACAAGAATACCATTATTCTTATGAGCGCCTTCGGGGCATCTGAAGCCAAAGTACATGTAAACGGACTGCCAGAATTCTGCCGGTATGGGTAGAGGCTGTCGTAGCGCACGGGAAAATGGACTAGGCTTACCCATCCACACATCTCGCAAGCACGAATGTACTTGCGCACAAACTGATACTGGAGGGGTCAGTAAAAGTCACGACTTACCGTGAGGCAGGTCTTTTCCCTACCACGATGCTCACCTGCTGGCGCATCGTGACACTCATAGAGGATGGGCAATCGCAAATCGTTATGAGTGGGAACGACGACACGATTTGTGTCGACGGCAACGGCTGATTAATACAGCAACCCGTTGCGTGTTGTGTATCGATCCGCGGATGATCGATACAAGGCCGGCAAATCTTTGAGAGATTTACGAGATGGATTCACCAGATGATCCGTCAGTCGCAGAAGAGCCTTATCTTCTGCGTAGGCCTTCGTCATGTTGTCATCCAGTATTGACGACGGAACACTAGAGACTAGCACTGCAACAGTGGTATCAATTCCACTGTTGGATGCGCAGCCGAATCGAAATCGGGTCGGCGCGATAACGCATCAGCAACGATATTAGGTCGTCCTGGCTTATACTCGACGGAGAAGTTATACTCCGCAAAGAATGACAGCCACCTCGCCATCCGCGGCGAGAAGTGTGGACTGTTTACGGCCGTGCGTAAAGACGCATGGTCCGTAAAAACGATGAAGGGTTTATCACCTAGCAGATAGACTCTGAACTTAGCCAGCGCATACTTCATGGCAAGGAGATCCTTGTCATGCACTGGATAATTTCGCTCAGCTTCCTGCAGCTGATGCGATTGATAGCAGACGACACGCTCTGCGCCGTCCGCATCATACTGCATTAACGCACAGCCGATTGTGAAATCGCTGGCGTCACAGACTACATGGAATGGTCTGTCCTGATCTACAATTGCCAAAACTGGCGATCGTATCAAGCTTTGTTTGATACCTTCAAAGGAACGCTGACAATCAGCGTCCCATGACCACTTCTCGTTATTTTTCAAAACACGAGAGAGATGAACGGTCGTCTCGGCGTAGTTGCGCGAGTACTTGTGTAAGTACGCCGCTAGACCAAGAAACTTTCTTAGTCCCTTAACGTCGACTGGCAAAGGCCAGTCGGTAATCGCCTTGATCTTTTCGGGATCAGGGCGTAAGCCGTGTTTACCAACGATGCACCCAAGAAGTGGTATTTTGCTTGCAGCGAATACACACTTCTTGAGGTTGGTGTACAACTTATGCTTGCGAATAAGTGTAAGAACCTGACGAACGTGCGTTTTATGAACTTCCACGTCCGTCTTTCCGCCCGTAGCCCGGCTAATGCGAATAGATCGTCGAAGTAACTCGGTTAGAAATCTCGCACCGGTATCAACAGATTTGTAACACATATGTTAAATGTGGCTGGGGCGTTACTTATCCCTTGTGGCATTACTAGCCACTCCCAGAGCATACCGCTTGGGTTGCTTACTACCGTGTACGGGATGTCCGATTCACGCATTAGGATCTGATAGAAGCCATCCATCAGATCCATGGACGAAAGTACTCTTTGCCATACCATCTATGATAACATCCTTCCTCGGTATCGGCGTCTGAGCCGGTACCGTTGCAGCATTCAACTTGTTGAATGCGTGCACTATCCGCCATTCTCCTGTGGCCATTCGCACACAGAAGGTCGGAGAGCTATGTGGGGAGCTTGACTCTCTCACGTTACCCGCTACTAAGCGATCGGCAAAGAACTTGTCGATCGCAAGTACTTGTTCACGAGGCAGTGGCCACTGCTTCATGACACAGTACTTCGAGCCCGGTTTGAGCTCGATTTCATGTCGAGTGCCTTTATCCTTAGTCAATTCGCATGGTACGGATTCAGGGAACACGTCCTTGAATTCGATCAAATCCTTATATAAAGGATTTGCCTAAAGTGACTTTCAATATTGAGACGCGTATCGCTCGATCCGAGTCTTCTCATCAAGGACACTTTCGTCCACCAATGAGCTGCTGAGAACCCGTTAGTTCTCGGCAAATACTACTGCCGACCGAATGTCGGCCACGTACTCGTCCTCCGTGACAAGTGCACAAATCTGCTTGACCTTTCCACTACGCACATCTCGCAAGAACCGTTTCGGTTCTAGCGGTGACAATTGAGTGATCTCCGATGTTAACTTCGGAGGCACGATCAGATCAAGTGTATAGGCGCCTACACTTGACCCGTCATTAACCAAGACATTCAATGTTTCGGTTTCTTCCTGGGAACCCTTTTCCACAGGCTGCTGGGGAACTTATTCCCTCGACGTCTTCTAAATGTGGTTGCGCTACCACATCTAAATCCTCTACGATCGACTCTCCAGCCGGTCTGGGATCATCGTGTTGCTCTGTGTGAGTGTCTGGGTTACAATTTTTTAAATGTCGTCCGCTAGGCGTAAATTTATGTCCCGGTCCACTCGACTTATTCGAGTGGTGGACCTTCGGCGCTGCCTGTGCATCCGCGCAGTCACCGGCATCTTCCTCCACTGTGTGATTCGTTGTCACACTGTGATCTTGTGCAGTCGTACTAACGACCGTACCGCAAGTGAGGCCATCGCACTCACTCGCACTACATCCCCATGCTTGTGGACGCTCAAAGACGTTCTTCAAATGGCCATATGATAAACAAGTGGCAGGCATCTTCACGGTTTGATTGTGCCAGCTGACCCTTGGCGGTTACCTTCTGAGCCAGGGTAACCCTAGGATGACACCAAACTTGTCATCCGAGTCCAGTACGATGAAATCATCATTGTACTGCGAATCTTCTAATGTGTAGTAAAGTCCCACTACACGTTTCATCACTGTTATCGATGCGCCTGATGCGAGGCACACCATCAGCCTCGTAGGAGGAGTAACGCGCTCAACGAACTTGAGCCTACGATATCATCTAGTGACTGGCGACGAACAAAGTTGTTCGACGCCCCACAGTCAACTAAGGTACGTAGTGACGAATCTTTTGTCACTTCTAAATACAAGGTGATGAGGGGTATCTCATCACCAAGTGCAGAGACACACAAGGATTGTGAGTCTGGAGAAACTTTCATCAACAGGTTTGAAAATTCTATTGAGGTTGCTGGATCAGTACGACGCTCCGCCCCTACTGACCCCGACCGTTTTTGCCGGTCCGCCACGCTGTTGTGACTTCGCAACAGCGTCGGACCCGCGTCCGTTGCCCTTCTTGGCGGACGGTCTATCACTTCTCAGTGCTACGAGACACTGGGCGTGAAGCACTACACTCGTAGGCATAGTGTCCTAACTTCTTACAGCGATTGCATTCTGCAATCGCCTTTTGATCAAAAAGCGAGGTATCTCGCTCTCTGCATAACAGAGGTCCATAGGTTCTGGACCCCGACCTCTTGTCGTCTCGGTGGACGATATGACAGTGAGCTAGCGTGAGCCTGTCTCAAGATAAAGTCCTCTTGCACCACAGTTTTAATCGCTTCCTTAAGCGACTTCAACTCATTGCGGAATAGGTGGTTCCTCACGGGACCATCTATAAGGCCCTGTAAGAATACCGTGATCAGCACGAATTCACTTGTTCGCTACCATGCAACTTGCAAGGTAGCGAACGTGCTGAGCGTAAGCGTGAACGTCACGCTTACATTGGTTTATCTTCAGGAGCTCTGAAAGAGTCCTTAACTCAGCTCTTGGCGGCTCAAACGTTTGGCTGAGCAGAGTCTTAAAGACCGCCAACGATCCAAACACGTTGGATCGTGTAATTGAAGATTCAAGGCCCAAGTTCTGGCACGCCCTGACAAATTCGATTTGCCACATGCAACTTGCATTTCCTCATCATCGATATGGCGAGCCTTAATGGCGTCGTAACTTCGAGGAACCATCTCAACAGGGAGTCTTCCTCGACTCCCCGGTACTTGGAGACTTCTAACTTTAGAGTCTCGCGTCGACGCTCACGTGTCGACGCTGCAGTAGCAGACTAAGACTGTTGCTGTCTCAGGAGCTCAGTCTGCTGGTGACCGTGCTGATGCAGCACGGTCACTTCAGCTCGCGACGCGTCAAGTTCTCGTTGCAAGTACTTGGCAATTACGGAATGCTGTTGGTCCCTATCCCTTGAGGATAGCAGAGACTAGACAGCTTCTTCGCCAAAGGTCGAACTCATTTGTTCGACCGCACTCCATTCGACATCACTCAAATAGGAGTAACTTTCACGGGTATCGTGAAAGGTGTCGTCGCCTTCGTCGTCCAACATGTTCATGTTGAACGGGTTTTGTGGTCCTTGGACGGACTAGTACGAAGTGCTACCAGGTGTAACGGGCCACCGGAGCAACACACTGGACAACCAGTGTGGAGCTACTATCACCGACAGCAGCGTGAGTGGTGCCTCGCTACCTCTGTTAACTCGGCAGAGGAAGGATAAGCAACTAGGAACTGACTAGTTGCTGGTAAAATTAATACTATATTATAATTAAGTATTAATTATTATCCTATGTTTTAGAACTAACTTTATTATATTTATCTACAAAAATGTATACTGAAGTCTTGCTCACCACTCATTGTGCGCGTCCATCGTTGATTGGACCGCTAGAGCTGGCTGATATGATGACCCATATCAGCCAATCGGTGAGTGTTTCTGAATATTACCCCTTATGGTAACATTCACGAACATTACCAGCCTTTATGGTAATATTCTAATTAACAAGTATCAAGGGTTAATTATATGTAACAGGCTCACCCCGTTACATCATGGTAGTATGCCTCGCTACGAAGTGTTCTGCCAAAGTTTTGTTTTGTTGTTGTTGCTAGCGTGTTCCGAAGTAAAAGCAATGATTATTTGTGATTAATCAGCTTTGCTGTTCAAGCTATTTTCTTGCATCGTCTTGATACCCTTATTTATCTGAATGATTCGCTCGCCCTTGTGGCACCAAGATCTGACATGCTCTTCCCATATACTGTCAGTCAAGGTCAAGTCAGTCCAAGCATCAGCTCCTCCTAACGGGCAACCGCCTTCAGTGTAATCCCGCTCGCGGAAGCCGAAGTAGGAGGAATGGATTAAGCATCCCGCCGTGTAGCTAGCATTCGCGGCGAGGCTGACAAGAGTACAGATACTCCGACTAATCGTGTCCCGCGGTAAGCGTCGTCGTTTCGGCTACCTCGCCTTCCAGGTTGGTGTGCCGTGCAAGCGGACGCCATCCTTCCAAGGACCTAGCAAAGACGTCGGTAGATAAAAGGCGACCGGCACACATACAACGGAAGTCGCTAGGTAAACTTAGATGACATCACTATATCTCACTGGAAATAAAAATAATTTTTTTTGAAAAAATATTGAAACGAAACGATCTGCCATACGTTCCTCTTGCACATATGAAATCAAAAACACACAATAATCTCGCCCATCAGCGCTGGCTGCGTTTATAATCATCACGAACAATTGAGCACTTTGATGCAGACCATATAACTTTGGGATCGCTGGACGTGCTAGGCATTGCGAAGGCTGCGATACCGGGAGGTATCGGTATCGTATTTCTCATCGTACTGATGACGCGCTACAGTTGGAATGCTTGGATGTGTGTCAATGCTACACTTAGTAATACATACAAGCAAGAAAATCTCACATTCTAAAGAATGAGGTCGTACAGTCACTTCAGCGAGCACCGTAAAGCTTGTCAAATACACTGGGTCGGGGACACGTGACCAAACTGCGGTAGAAATACGACATCATTTACGTTGCACTGTCGCGGGAGTCAGGTCACGATGGAAAGACAGACGTCCACTCAAGTAATGGTACAACATTCTTTGTAGGAAGGACATTCTGACGGATCTAGCCGACTGCATACGTTATCGCAAGCACATAACGAGTGTTGCCTGTTAAAAATCAGCTGCAGCGGGTAAATGCATGTAGCCCTTGAGAGGTACCGAGTCGTTAGGAACATGTCAATCCCTCGCTGATATTCTCAAGAATACGCAAAAGCACGCTATTCACGGGGGTTCCACCGCGTGTATGAATGTTTAGCTCAACTTATGGAAGACATAGGTGTAGTTATCTGTATGAAAATGACTTCTTGTCATCTGTTGCGAATGCTTTCATTGCGACG
>ABWE02003634.1:0-10958 GCA_000173235.2 Hyaloperonospora arabidopsidis Emoy2
TTCGATCCCGCTGCTGTGATATTTGATCGCGGTATTGCGATATTCACTCTCGGTATCGTGGTATTCGATCTTGATATTGCGATATTCGGTCTTGGTATTGCGCAGCTTAACAGCCAATCGATCCTTCTCAATGAACTGTCGCGGTTTGAGATCACTCCACCCAACGATCGCCCCCGATTGCTTCGATCTGCTTTACCACAGCCGTCCTCTGCACTAATAACCTACATACAGTGTTGGTGTTTCTGTGCACTTCGTCAGCGGTAATCTCCATCTTCGTAGATCTGCTTGTACGCGTTGTTCTTCATGGACGACACTGGTGATCAGTCGATCACCTGCTCGGGCCTGCCTGAAGCTTCAAGCTCCTCGCCACCGGCCGCAGTCCCTTTACGCTCTCCATCTTCGTTTCCGAGTGGCCGCGTGAGCTTTCTCCCTGCGATCGATCGGCGTACCTTACGATCGTTTATCGACGATCACTACGACTGCGCTGAGGCCCATCAAGATCAGCTAACCGATTACAGTACGATCCACGATCAGTTGAGAGCTCAAGAAATTCGTGGCAATCGCTTGGAACGCCAACTGCGCAACGTTCAAGAATTCGCTGGACCGATCCGGCAAATTTTTGAACAAGCAGTACAACAATCTGCGTGACTCGTTGGCTGATGCCGAACAGAAAACCGCTAAATTCCAAGAGGAATTGGCTGATCAAGAGGAACGTCTACAAGAGATTCCAATCCTGAAGTCTTCCCTCCTGAAGCTTAAAGCGGCCCGCCATGCCGAACAAGAGAAGCATTGGCGTCAACTGGCTATACTCCAAACCGAGTTGGAATCAGCGATTGCTTCTTCCAAGGATGCCGATGATCAGGCGAAACTCCAGATCGAAAAAGCGAAAACCCGATTTGTCGCCCGCCAGTCCGCGATCATGCGGGAGTTAGCCATGGCCCAGCGAAACTTGGGTACAATCAAGACTAAGCGCGATCGCTTCGCAGCTTAGATTTCAGATCTCACGACTCAGCGCGATCGGCTAAACTTGGATCTCGCCGATCGAGATGCCGATCGTGGTCGGTTAGTGAAGAAAGTGGGCGAGTTAAAAGTTGAGCGCGATCAGGCACTCCAGTCGACAGATTCGCACTTCACTCGCACGGCTGAAGTAGTCTCCAGTGCCTCTCCAAGTGCTCTGCCTGTGCCTGCCGCGCCTCCCCGGAAAAATTCCCCGCTTCGACAAAAGCGATCTCCCCCTAACTCCAAGTCCGGGAAACCGAAAACCAAGCGTGTCCGTCGTACCAGATCGTCGTCGGGTCGATCTGCTTCTCCTGATCCGTTTGGTTCTCGATCTTCATCGCCAGAGCGATCGGAGGGCAGCGATCAAGTTGATTCTTCTGCTGCTGATACCGATGATTCTCTGCTGGCGGCATTCTCGTCTTCCCGTTCTGCCGCCCGACGTGGAACTGCATCGCCTTCCAAGAAATCATCACTTGCTCCGAATTCTCCACCGATCAGCGTTGATTCCGCCAGTCCGGAACACCAACCTCACGGTAGTCCCTCGCGAATATCCATTTATTTGGAGAGCCTTCGAGCTACTTTGAAGGTAACCTCAGCCTCTCTGGTGATTCTAGGAGTCCGTGTAATTCACTGCTGACACCTGAAGAATTTTTGGCACTTCCTGACACCCACATACCCCGCGATCGTTGGATTCCGGGGTGTCGCGATCGGGTTCCGCGATCGGCAGTAAATGTGTCCCCTTGGTCCACCCGAAGAGTGAGCCTGATCAGCTTATCGGAGCTGGACATAGACTTGTTCTATCATCACTTTTCAAAGACCAAGGGAGACATCTTCCCGATCCAACTGGGCAAGGTTCGCCCTCCTCCGGAGTCGTCCTGGTCATCTCAGTTGATCACGTCGGCCAAGATCGACCAATTTTAAGATCAACAACCTTGGGACCTTTATGATCAATCCATACACCTGATCTCCTCCAAGCTTTCCGGCTGGTTCGAAAAACTAGTCGAGGCGTATGAAGGTTTCGTGGATAGCCATCGCCAAGCTCTGTGGGAATCGACCCATTTCTTGTGGTTTGAGCAAATGTGAATTTCATTTGCTCATCGTCGATACGACGTACGTTTATGGCTCTGTCTAGTTCGACGAACCATAACAACAGGGAGTCTTCCTCGGTTGGATTACTGTTTAGACAACGAACTCATGCAAATAAAGAAACCCATCGTTCTTCGCATCGACAGTAAAGCTAAAATTCAACAAATTGCGCGTAAAACGAATCCTGGATTGGCCTCTTTGCGCGAGCGAGAAGGCAGAGACGATCTCGTGCTGGCCCCCGTTGGAAGCGGATACTGCAGCTGATTCTTCAAGATATGATCGACGGCCTTTGCGATTTGGACATTTTACTGGACCCCATGTTTCTACACTTTCTCCGTCCGAATGAAGCTAGGGTGTGGTATCCCGGCCTATCCGTGCGGTGGACCAACATACCCAACTTGATCACTGCTTTGTCGATCAATCACGCTTCCGAGCGTTGGAGGAACCAGTTTCGTCGTTCGATCGCATCCGACCCTGGATCGTCTCTTCCAAGCTTGGGTGGTAAGTTCTTTGACCGCGAGTGATTTACTTGGTCTGTTCCATGATGCGATCTCTCAATCTACTTTCTTCTCATTTCCATTTGGTCGCTCCCATCATTCGTATTTCTTTCATCTTTTTTTGTCTTTTCATCTTGATCGCAGCATTAAGTCTGCGATCGTCGCACTCAATTCACATAAATCCCATTCCATCTCCATGTGCAACTTCCTTGCACCCATAACTCTTCTCCCCGTCCATGCACCGTCCTTGCATAGACCCGTCCACTCAAACTCTCCGATCATCGCTATTCTCTGGCTCTTCCTCGTGCGATTGCATCACATCAAAACGATTCTTGCTCACCTGATCGCAATCGAACTCTTACAGCATAGCTCGAAAATTTAGATCAGCTTCGTCAATTGGGTCACTGTACTCCTTCCATTGTACCAGGTACTGCTTGTGTATTCGGCCATATCTCGTCTTCCGTCCTGATCGCACATCGATGATCTTGTCTACTTCAACTCTTCCGCGTCGAGATTACCCTCCCAACTATCTTCCGGCAGCAGTGCTTTATCAAAATCAAACCGAATTGCCTCATCCGCATTTAATCCACCCGTTGGGCGTTCTGGGAATATGCGAACTAGCTTCAGCTTAGACACGTGGAATATTGGGAATAGCCGGTACGGCGTGCCGGCGATGTCCAACTTTACGGCGTGATCGCCACACTTCTCGGCCACTCGAAAAGGCCCATGCCACATATGGGCTAGCTTTCGAGCATATCCTTCCTTGACTCGGTCTAGATATAGCCAAACTCGCGACCCGCGATCGGTATCCAATAAATATCGATCTTCATTATGTCGATCGGCTCGACCTCTGATCGCAACCTTCAGTCGTTCATTCACTACCGCCCGAGCACGTTGATATTGGCGTTGCATACCATATCTCCATTTTCGGGCATCTCGATCCCGGGGTTTGGTACTTCCCAACGGTAAGGTTGCTTCCAAAGTCGATCTTGGGTCCTAATCGTGAATCAGGTAGAACGGTGTATGTCCTCGAATTCTATCATGAGCGGTTTTGATCGCATAAGTCAATCGCGCTGCGTATTCGTCCCAGTCCTTTTGATTTTCATCCATGACATACATCTTGATCGATCGAGTCAGCGTCTGTACCATGCGTTCAGCCGTACCATTAGCTTGCGGTCTATACGCCATAGTGGCCCGTTATTTTTGTCCCGCGATCCGATTGAATGCTCGGAAGAAATCAGACATAAATCCCGGCTCGCGATCATGTCGTATCGCCTCACTCGCAACGAATCGTCTGAACACGCACTCCTCGTAATTCTCTGCGATCGACTGGGCAGATCTGGACGAGCTTGCCTTTGCGATCACATATCCTGAGAAAAAATCTACCCACAGCAACAGTTCGGTGTTTCCTTTAAAGGATCTTGGCAACGAAGGGATGTTATCCATAGCTATAATCTGAAAAGGGTACGTCGATTGCATATTACCAGGTGATCCACTTCGATCCCCCGGCCGTCCTTTTCCCGTTTCACAATCTACACATTCTCCCACATGCTGCTGCACACTTCGGTACAACCCACGCCAATGGAAATTCGCCCTGATCCGTTGATAGGTACGGCATATTCCTTGGTGACCACCCTCCAAACTTGTGTGGTAGTGGTGCAAGAAGTCTCGCTGTAACTGTTCTGGAACCACCAAACGAGCCAGTTCAGTACGATCTTCAGCTTCGGTGGCCGATCTCGGACAGAAGAATAGCAGCCCACTTTGGTCTAATTTATAGTCCGGTGCGATCAGGGTGCACACCTTATCCTCAGCTGCCGAAAATTTAGCTACGTCTCCAACCAGATATATCTTCAAACTAGATATCCAGTTTTCTTCGTCTTGTGCTTGCTTAATACGACCAATCCGTATCTGCTGCACAACCTCTTCCTTTAAACCCTGGGCTGACAACGTCTTCTCTGGGCTGTTCGAGTGATAGCCGCTAGTTTGATCGCACGATCAACTCGTTCTGGTAGTAGTAATTCGTTTAACCGATTGAGAGTAATCAGGTCCTGACGCTCTTGATAGGAAACCACAACTGTCCCTTTTTCTTGCCGCAGAGCTTCACTCTCCAATCGATCTGCACTCTGATTCTAGTCCCGCTTCATGTGCAAGAACTCGTGGGATGGCCACGATCGTAATCTCTCCATAGCCCTATGCCTCAGCAACTGCAGTCCCGGCGATTTACAGTCGATTTCTCCTCGCATTTGACGGATCACCAAATTCGAATCTCCGCAGATAATCACCCGTCCCCTTGCCTGATCGGCAAGCAAATCGAAACTAAGGAGCAGCCCTCGGTATTCTGATTCATTCATGGTTAGATCAGGGGTATACTCGGAAGCAACAGCCACAATCGTCCATTTCGGCACTTTTCCATGTACTCGCGCTGTATGCTCCGTCCTTTCTTTTCACCCTGGCTGATCCATCGAAACTGGCTACCAGCATGTTTTCATTCACACCTACTGTGGGTGGTGACATGCTTATCGTCTGTCTTGGCTGCTTCCTCGGGGCGATCGCAATCAATACTTCATCTACTTCTTCACGAGGTGTTATACTTGCCGCAAGCATGCCGAGTATTTCATCTTCTCCCTTCTCAAATCGCCTAATTTCCAACGTCCAGTTCGATAGTAAAGCAGCTCATCTTCCCAATCTTTCGTTGTGGCTTGAAGATTGTAGTAACCATGCTAGTGTCTAATATCGCGTAAGCACCGTAATCTCACGGGATACTAGCATAGTATAGCAGATGTCTAGCATCCGGAGGAGAGCCAACACTTCTTTCTCCACCGCCCCGTAGTTGACTTCGTTGGGCCTTAGCATACGACTAGAGAAAGTGACAGGCCAATACACACTATCATATTCTTGAAGCAGAGCAGCTGATACAGCCCACTTACTAGCATACACCACGATTACAGGCGATCGATCGGGATCGAAATGCTTTAAGATTGGAGTTGTGGCTATCTTAGTCTTTAGCAACGTGAATGCAATCATTGCCTTCTCCCATCGATTCCTGCCCTCCGGATCGCGATCGTCCCCTGCAATTGGGTATAGATCGACATTGATCTCCGGTTTTGGGTACAGATCACGATCGCCCCCTGCACTCCTTTCGTGAATAGCATCCGGTCTTACAGCAGAGGTCGGTTTTGGAGCTTCACTCACGCGGTTGATCTCATGGAAATCTGCTTCACGCAGTTTGTACAACACTGATGCGTAAACTGCGAAGTCTTCAATGAATCTACTGTAATAGTTGAGACTTCCCAAAAATGACTGCATCGCTGGCAGCGTCCGAGGGAACGGGATGTTCACCAACGATCCCAGATCGTTCCGGTTAGCTTCCAAACTAGCGAGCGATATTTGATGTCCCAGATATTCAACCCTGCAACGTCCTCAAAAACGTTTGGCCAAACTGATCGACAAATTCCACTTATCGCACACCTCCAATAATCTCTCCGCTTTCTCATACAGGGCCTTCCACAACGTAGCTGGTATTAAAATGTCATCAATACAAGATCTTCGACCCAACACTGATGGTTTTGGATCAGTATCTGGTTCACCATCAGTGAAGACATTGATCAACTTCGGCGATTCCGCCGTGGTCGATTCGGATTTTACGCCGATTTTCAAATACCCATACAGAGCGTTATCGATCAAACGTTGGTAGATCTGTGGAGCATTTTTCAACCCGAAAGGCATCCGCAACCACTCTAACAACCCTGATGGTGTGATAAAGGCGGAAATCGCCCTTGCTCTTTCCGTCAACTCCACCACCCAAAAACCACTCGCCATGTCCAGAGAGCAGTACCACATAGCTTTATCCATGTCTTGCAATAGTTCGCTGATCAGTGACATCGGATACACCATCAACCTAGTCAGCTGGTCACCCGCCCGTATTCAATACACAGCCTTATGTCTTCTCCGTTTTTCTTGATGATCACCACTATGGGGGACACCCATGGTGATGTAGACGGTCGAATGATCTTGTCCGACAGTAATCCCTTGATCAGATCGGCGAGTTTTTCTCGGAACTTTGGTGCTACAGGTCGGACCCGTTGTGCGATCGGGTTAGCTCCTCCCACGTCGACGTCACAAACTGCCCCACGCGCCGCAGGAGGTAGGGCGTTACCCTTTCCAATAAGTAGATGCCGGCTCTTCCAAATCGTTTGGCGCAACTTCTCTTGATCCTCGGTTCTTGGGGTGCCGGGATCGCCTACTTGAATATCATCAATCATTATTTCTTGTGTGGGCGTACCCACTTCGGGAAGAACTACCATGTGCTGATCCACATCTTCCGCGAACAACTCGCCACCATCATGTAATACATCGGTGTTGACGCTAACTCATCTCTCGTCGTTTCTTCGTCGATCTTGGTATTGCCCACTTTTTTCGTCCGTCGATCGGCCTGGTCTTGTAACTCACAATCTTTGCTCTTAATCCCGTAAGGCTGATGGCTGGACTTTTTATGGACTGGATCAGTTCTTCATACCCGTTATCCTCAATTTCGCTCGATTCGTATCCCGTCTGTTTCGGTTGATCTCTAACTCGATCACTCTGATCCCTGGTTCCGATCGCATCGATCACCATTGGAGGTCTCACGGTCTTCTCCTCTTCCGCAGGTGTGTCGATCTTCACCACTTCGTAGTCCTCGACCAGTCGATCGGCCTGTTCCTGAAACTCACCATCTTCAATTGCGATCGCGGTCTGACTGATGGCTGGACCGTTTGTGAAACGGATCAGCTGCCCCATGTCGGATCTCTTCCGTCGCAATCACCTTCACGCCTTCGATCGCTTCACTGGGCTGATCTCGTCCTCGATTGGCTTCTACGGTCCCTTTGATTGTGTAGATCACAGAAGGTATTTCTGTTGATCGTTGATCCTTTCTCGTCAAGTGACTTCCGTCCATGGTTTGGTCTTGACTCTCGCTCCCGTTGGTCGTTTCTTGGTCTGGTTGCGACATGCGCTTCCCCGATATTTCTGTCGTTTGGCGGGGTAGAATTCGAGTGGGCCTTTCATACACAGGATGATCCACCAACTGCCCTGCATACTCTTCCACTGTCTCTTCCTCACGTTCCGTAGTCACTTCAAACGCTAGCGTTTTCCATTCTGTATCGCCGTGACCCGATCGATACATACCCTGGTGATCTAGGTATCATGTCCGATGTCATCCACAAAGCCAACGAAGCTCCATGATTTAAAATTATTTCACGATCGCTGAGGTTCGTGAGCTGCAAATACTTGATCTGATCGGGCCCATTAGTCACTGTCGGCACCCACGCCACGTCTCGCTTCAACCCAAAGCTTAGCTTTAGGTGGGCCAACCCCAATACGTACTTCTGTCGATCTGCCAACCGTTATGTCCACATGTTGATTATTCAGGTTGATCGCCTGCATGGTCGATCGATTAGGTGGCTTCCGTCCTGCCAAACTAATACGCACCTCTTCAGGTAGACATAATGTTCTGTCGGCTAATTACAAACGGATGCCCGCCGGAACCATAGAATTTATACCCAATATGAATTCTTAGCCGACCTGACCACCAACCCAAACGTCGAAATAATAAACCAACGATCCATCCAAAGTGATCTTGATCTTCGTCCGTCCCACCGTCATATACGTGTTCTCTCCAATTCCGACGCACTCTTGTGTTTGACTGTCGTCGATCACACATCCTACCTTACGAGCAAAGGTAGTATCGAGGATCGACATTTCAGCGCCGGAATCGAACAGCATCGTGGCTTTCTCATTGTTGATCTTGCCAACCGCTTTTGCTTGCTTGAACCATTTCCGGGGGTGTGGTATTTCCAATACCCGCGCAATTTCCCTGTCGCGAGGTCGTGCTCCATCCTCACAGGCGATCGGGCGTAATCATCCACTCTTTTCTCACTTGATATCGACGAGACCAGTGTAAAATCTATATGTAGATTAGCGATTGGATCGAACCGGTCGTTAACCTCTTGATCTCTTCGTGGTCCTTCCACAAATGCATAAATGAAAAGCCTAGAACGCTCGGCTCGTGCCAGATTCCAACCTGGCGAGCGTTCTAGTTTAACATCTCCTCCACCCTGGGCGGAAACATTCCAGCATGCTTCGTAGGCACGTACCACTTTCGGACCAAATTGAAAAATTCTTCCATGAAACACTTGTCACTCTCGTGTATATCCCCGCAGGCTGCACACACGAAGAAACATTTGTCAGAGGGGTGTCCTTTGCGACCACATTTCTGGCACATCAATCTCGTTCAGCACCCGCGATCATCGTATCTGGTAGATCCACAATGGGTGCACGCCTTCTATCGTCCACTACGATCTCTTCCCTCCCCTTCACCAGTGTTCTTCTGCCAGGTGCGATGATCCTTGTTCGGTTTTTCTTCGTCGGGTGCAGTTGTTACACAAACACGAGGACGATCCACTTCTTTCTCGGATCCAATCGACTCCGATTCCGATCCACTGCTCTCGACTTTCTCGCGGATCGCTCGCACCGCCCGAGTCGTCTTGGACGCCATCGGATTTGCAGGTGCGATCGCTCGCTGATGGAATTTGTTTGATCCCATCGACGATGTCATCTGGAGATTCTCCATTCGTTGACATGCACTGAGAGTTTCTTTCATCTCATCAATATCCATCAATCGCAGTAAGGTCAGCTGTTTTGCCAGATCGCGATGGTCCAGCGTAGCAATGAAGTGTTCCACATGCCCGCGACGCGTGGCCGATGTAGCCAGTCTTTCTTCTTTAATCGCGATCTTGGAATGCGTGGCCGCGACATTAAGACGATGCAAGTACTCCAGCGGGGTTTCTAAGGATCGCTTCCGTGCGAGGTAATACTGTCTGGCCACTGACACACCTTGCCCTCCATACTGTAACATAAAACAATCCAGCAATCGTTTCCACTTATGCCGCGTAGATCGGCTCAGTTAGTTGTACTAGTTTCGCGCGGGTCCCGTCAACAGATCACCGAACACCAAACACTTTTCTTCATCTGGCGCCTGATCGCGCAGGAACGCCAACTTGACCTTGCTGATCCAGCTTCTGGCCCGATCTTCGTCTCGATCTTTGCCACTAAATTCCTTCATCTCCTTCATCGCTGACACTCGAATGCGTTGGGGAATACCACCACCGTTTTGCAACGTCTCTGTGGTGGCTACCATCGCACGTCGCCGCTCTTCTTGTCCCGACTCATCGGGATAGGCATCTTCGGAATCAAAAATGTCAGATCGACTGAGATGCGATCGCACCGATTCCATCTCAACATCTGGGGTATATGTTTCTTGGACTCTTGCCGGCTTGATTCTTTGGCTTGGGTAGGCTGATACGCTCGTTCCCGTTGATCTTGATGAAAACGTTCTATGGCCTCATCGAGGTACGTCCGCAGGTGTCCTTGCACAGTTGACGTCATCTGTCCTTTAGCGCATGATAGTCGTTTGCAGTTCAATCTTGATCGTCTCAACTCGATCGCGTAGATGTGCCGCCCTACTTGGGCCTAGAGAAATCCGCTGAATACCGACCGAATCATCCGACTCCATTTCAGAGTCATCCGAGGCGTACTGCGACGATCTGGTATGGTATCCTCTCGGGACATCGGCGATCGTAGTGGCAGCTTAATCTGTGGATTCGCACTTACCCGTCAGGGGGTTCAACTTGTTATATAGCCATCGACACGCGTGGATCACCTGATCTTGATCGCACTCCAGCAGTTTGTTCGCGTCGAACACTCCAGCAACGTATCCAGCGTCATGTAGTAGCTGGATGATCGCGTTGATCCCGTCCAGCGGGTTAGTTGTCATCGTCGGTGGGGATATCGGACCTTGAATCTCTCTGATCAGCTTGGGCTTCAATATCTGGAGCACTGGATCGCTCGATAGCAGATTCCTGAGCGCCTTCCAGTGATATCCCTGCGCCAATTGGTCCAACTGCCAGCCTTCCATCTTCATGTTATTGTCCACGAACTTGATCGGTCGATTGATCGATTTCACACTTCGATCGTGTTGATCCGATCTGGTCTCTTCTTTCTTCACTCGATCTGTCTTCACAATCTTCTTCTTCGACATTGCGTGAGCAGTCTTGTGTAGTTTTTCTTCAGTTTTCGCTGAAGGGTTTTCACCCAGCGGATCGTGCTATGCAGCACGATCCGCGGTGGTCCCAGAAGGGACCTCAGAAGGGGGTCGAGGTTTCTCTTCCAAATCGATCTTCCTCTTTGATCTTCTTGTCATCAGAACCCCTCCATAAACTCTGACGATCTGGGTATCTTTTTAAAATCACACGTCTGCGGCGATCCCTCTGCCTCATACGCTTCCATTCTCAACCTTGACCTTCTCATCTTCACTCAGGGACTCACGGTGAAATCCCGAGT
>ABWE02003637.1:0-10863 GCA_000173235.2 Hyaloperonospora arabidopsidis Emoy2
CGCCCTGTGGTGGATTCCACCCATAGAATCAAGAAAGAGCTCTCAATCTGTCAATCCTTACTATGTCTGGACCTGGTAAGTTTTCCCGTGTTGAGTCAAATTAAGCCGCAGGCTCCACTCCTGGTGGTGCCCTTCCGTCAATTCCTTTAAGTTTCAGCCTTGCGACCATACTCCCCCCGGAACCCAAAGACTTTGATTTCTCATACGGTCCTGACAAGGTCATTTTAAGTAAACGACTGCCAATCCCGAGTCGGCATAGTTTATGGTTAAGACTACGATGGTATCTAATCATCTTCGATCCCCTAACTTTCGTTCTTGATTAATGAAAACATCCTTGGTAAATGCTTTCGCCTAAGCTCATCTTCCAGCGATCCAAGAATTTCACCTCTGACGCTGAAATATGAATACCCCCAACTGTCCCTATTAATCATTACCCTGGTGTGCAAACCAACAAAATAGACCACCAAGGCCGTATCTTATTATTCCATGCTAATGTATTCAAATGAGCAAACGCCTGCTTTAAACACTCTAATTTTTTCACAGTAAACGATGCAAACCCACCAACCCACCAACTTAATGGCAGAAAGGCAGACTCACAAAAAATGCCTCGAACATCCATAAGTACACACTCCCAAAGGAAGCGGACCGGACATCCAAAACAGAAATCCAACTACGAGCTTTTTAACTGCAACAACTTTAATATACGCTATTGGAGCTGGAATTACCGCGGCTGCTGGCACCAGACTTGCCCTCCAATTGAGGCCCCGTGGTGTGTAGTGGCGCAGTAAGCTAACCTCCAAGTCTCTGATTGCCGGTTCGACCCCCCCCCTCCGGTGCAAAAAGTGTCCGATTGCACGGGGAGGAAAAAACCGGTAATTACATGGCGAGTGGCGGAAAAACCATGCCTATCACCGAATTGCCTCTGGGTGGAGCCGTAAAAAGTATAATGTGACGGAATCAACCAGATTTCCCCTCCAGTCCCGAGTTTCCCACATCGTGCACATGTGACAACCACACTGCACGGTTCTATTCGTAATTACCCCCCTCGACGCCTCGCCTTTCCCGCCTGTCGTCTCTTCACACCGCCTGTTTCTTCTCGATCGGACGTTTTTTGTCCCCTTATGGTTTCGTCACTTCGTCACCGTTTGCGCTTCTACACTTTCGTCCCTTCTTTTTCACTCAAGCTCCGTACGCCATGACTTCTCGGTCCTTTCCACGCCCACCAGCTGGTGGTACCGATTTACCGCTGATTTGTCGTCTTCTCGTCGTCCCGGCCGCTCCCTCTACCGCGCCTCCGTCTCGCCGGGTCGGCCTCTACGTTCCTACCGACTCGCTCTCCCAGGCGCTGGAAGAGGCGGTCGCCAACAATGCACCGCCCGCTTACTTCCGGGCCATTGCGATGCGCGACGTTCAAGGCGCGCGCGTCGCTGTCTCGGAAATGTTCGAGCTTTTCATCCCCTGCGGAGCGGTCGCTGGTGCCTCGCAACTGGATGAAATAATGCTTTCCATACACACGGAGGACCAAACTGCGCTCTGGAAGGACTCTCTCCTACCCTCTGAGAGGTTCATTCGCATCCCGTCTAAGGGCGTGCACGTCTCGTCATGTCGCCGTCAAACTGGGCGGTTCGACCGTGCATATCTTTGGGGGTACTCACATTGTCAAGAAGTTCAGCCTCTACGAGCGTACTTACACGCTCAACCTCACTCGCATCCCGTCCGACTTAGACGACGATGCCATCTTCAACATTTTTGCTACTCGCGGTCTCCACGTCCTCATCACGGCCACCCACCAGGTGGGCGGCATGATTTCAAGGGACCGCACTATTTGGTGCACCACGGAGGAATGCCCTGCTTCTCTTATGCTGCCCGATGGCTCAGCTATCCGGGAAATTTTTTTCGATGGGTTCGCTGACCCTGTGTTTGTACAGCACAAACAGCGCCCCCTCAACACGAAGCCGCCTTCTCTTTTCCGTCGCAGCATGGACCGTCAGTCTGCAGCGAACAATTGCCGAGCGGCCGCCGAGGAGCTTCGCGCCTTGGAACAGGCCATTAGCCCCTCCGATGCTCAGCTTTCTTCGGCGTCTGCTCGTGCCTCTGGATCTGGTTCGCCTGCCTCACCCTTGGGTGAGGTCCGTATCGACCTCGTGCAGCCGGAGCCTACAGCTCCCCTTCTAGAATGGTTCAATGCCACCCGCCCGATCTTCTGCACCAAGCCTGTTTCCAGGCCTACCCCGGTGGCAGTGGGATGCCACGCCACCATCCTCGAAGATGGACGGATGATTTTCGGCGTCCCTGCTCCTCCAACTGCTTTTGAACTGGACTTCGCGAACGATTGCGACGATGCGGATGTCGACGCTTTCCTCGCGACTCCGCTGCGGCTGCTCCAGTGGAATTGTCGCTAGCGGTGGGCCAACTAATTTTAGCCCACTCGCTTTCTCTCCACGGCCGCTAAGGCTCAGGCCGATCTCCTCGCCTCTGGTGACCCGGATTCCCGCCTTGCGTCTATTACGGCTCAGCCTCCGGTCATCGCTCAGATGCTGCATGAGGTCACCGAAACAACCTCTCGTATCTTTACGGAATACGCTGTCCTCCGGGCCTACAGTGCTTTTCCTGCCTCGCCTCATTCCTCTATCCGCTAGTTTTCTCCTCGGATCAAGGTTGACTTTCCGGACAGCAACCCGTGTGCTGCTGACATTCTGGATCACGGCTACCCTTCCAAACCCGACCGTGACATCGCTCAAGCTTACGCTTCCGTGGACCTCTTCTTTTGAGCTCAGGCGACGCGGATCTACATTGACCCGTTTAAGGTCGCCGCCGTCACGGGGATCGGAACACCTGACTGCCTCCCTTTCTCGGAATTTTCTGCTATGGTCTGACACCGTGATCCATACTCTTTGTCACACCGCTCTTCTCGAGTCCTTCGGGGACAAGCTGCCCCCCCCCACATGGAGGCTTTTATCTCCCTCATCCGCTCTTCATCTGGTGACGAGATGACCTCCGAGACGGGGTCCCACTCTGACAGTGAGCACCCTCTCTGAGTCACCATGGATGCTTTCGGGCATGTCTGTTAATATCAACGGGCTCAACTCGTCATCCAAACACTTATATAGTGGACCTTCTCTCCTCCTACTCCGTTGTCGCCTTTCATGAGACCAAATTTCATTCTTTCGACGCTGTCCGTCGTGCCGACTTTTTTCTCCACACTGTTGATTCCCGAGCGCTTGTTTTGGTCACACCACGCACTCTCCAACTTTTCTGCCTCGCGTGGTCACGATGGCGTTGATGTTGTCTTTAGGGGCGATCACCCGTTTGATACTCTCACTGACATCACCAACACGTATATCGGGTTGTCTTCGCTACCACCGAACTGGTACCTCGTGATCGAGGCTTCCATCGGTTCCCTCCGCCTCTTTTTACACGTGATCTACGCTCCGGTGTCAGGTGAAGCTCGCCGTCGCTTTTTGACGAACTGCCCCACTCTTTTCCGGATGACTGTCACCATTTTGCTATCGGGGTTATTAACGTGCCCATCGATTCATCGCTCGACGAACTAGTCGCTACCCGCATCATTTACCGAAAAATTAATAGAATATAAAAAAATTACAAATAATATCATTTTATTACTACAAAAACTTCTTCAATTTTTTTTTTCAAATTACCTTTTTGAAATCTAATAATTTATAAAAAAATCAAGTTTGTATTATTTATTGAATGCAACTTTACAAAAAAGGCGAAAAATTTCAAAAGAATGTTATCTATCAAGGACGTCATTTCACTAAGAAGCACTATTTTAAAATTTAATTTACCTGGAGAAAGAATTTTTTTTGTAAAGATTTTATTAATTGAATTGATAACTTTTTAGTTTATTCTGCATTTTTTTATTATTAGTGTTTACTAGCTCAACTGGATTATTTAATATTTATACCCTTTTCATATCAATTAAAAATCAATCAATAAACATTTAAAAAAAAATTAACTTTTAAATGAAAGGTACTTTTTAGGGAAACTAAAAAATGCCCCAGATAATTGGAAAATAGAAAAATGCCGTATGTCCTAGTATACTCATGTCAAAGTGGTACACATAAAAGCCCACGTCGCCAGTCATTTCTCATTAGGTATTTTCTCTCGATCTCGACCAAAGCTCTGTAGGAGCAGCCCCGGACGGGGTTCTGTGCGCGCGCGGACGACGATGGAAAGACGTGACACGTGTTCCTATCATCGTCCGCGGTCTACATACAGACTACCTGTGCTGTTGTTATTTTCATTGATGTAATTAGTTTGGTTCTTGTTGATATTGTTTCTAATGTTATTATTGTTATTGCTGTTACAGTTGCACCCGTTTGTATGGTTACTGCTACTACTGCTGCTACTGCAGGTACGCTGACACTGCTATTGTTGCTGCAGTAGGTACTCGCTTGCGATTGATGGTTCTGCCGCTTATGCTGAATTATTGTTGCGTTTTATGCTGTTTTTAGTAGAGTTAGGTGCTCCTGTTACTGCTTCTACTGTTGCTACTGCTGATGCTCCAGGTACCGCTGACGCTGCTGTTGTTGGTGCAATTGTGGAAAGGCATCTCCGTTCCATATCTTTAGCTAGTTTTGTTAAGAGCATTTAATCATATCAATACACCCAATGAATCTATCCTATCTGTTTGGCTTTCATCAGTTTATCCCATGCATTTGGACTTCTCACTCTGTGGGCATATAGCTTGAAGAAAACGTTCGATGATGCATCAAGTATAGTCTAATCAAAGAATTTTTGCGTTATATTGAACGACAACGTGCTTATGTTTTTTTTGTCCTGACGTTGTGGTCCTACATTTTATGTATATCTATCATATCAATCATATTTGCGCGGGATCGATCAGATAATGCCGTCTGAACTTGCAATATGGACAAAGCTGTGTACAATCCAAAGGAGACATTCCAGGCACTATGAAAACCGGACATATAGCCGTATTAGTGCTGATGGAGAAATGTAAGTGCTGGTGTAGAAATGCTAGTGCTTTAAAGGAATTCACCAGCGCTTTAATGACTTCAAATTACAACAAGATGGACATGGAGACTTCAAAAGATAATGACAAGACACAAAAGACACTTGGATAAGTCAAAGTGATCAATCACTCCAGCATATTGTCATAGTCTAACACAAATAATAGACTTTGCATTGACAAGTATAGACATGAAATAAATTTTTATGTTTAAAGCGAAGAAAACCCTATATGGGATGAAAAAGTTCTGTTCTATATGCATATGTAGTAAAGGCACTTAAACATTCAATACTCTTCTTTTTGTCGTACAAGTTCTGCGGTTATGGCCAAATTGGTTGCATGTACAACATTTTCTGGTTTGACGCTTGTCGATTTCCTCAGTCGCTTGTTGCAAAGATATTCTCTTCTTCTTTGGACACCCTCATTTTTTTGAAATGGATGGAGCGTCGCACACACCTCTTATAAGGGAATCCTTGAGCACGATCGGCAGTAAGTTAATTTCGGCTTTTTCAGAATAACCATCTTAAAATGTCGATGTTTTCCATGAGTCGTGAAAACAATCGATCATAGATGTCATTTCGCAGGAATGCTTTAGTGGAAATAGTGCATGAACGCAAGGCGAGCCAACGTCTTCGAAGTAACTGCACGAGCATCGTACAACTTTATTAAAAAATTGAGCTGAAAACTTTGCCATGTGGTTTCCCACTCCTGGTCGAATTGCGACGATAAAGCTTGATTGAGAGCACGCATCAACTTCACCCAGACAATCTGTAGCCATCAATTTGTCGACTTTGCGAGATGCATAAGGAGTCAGTACTCCCCATCGTTTTACTTTCTGTGCTTTGGCAGCCCACTTGCAAGCTACGCAGCGCTCAATCTCCAGCAAACAGTCTATAATGGAAAGACTGCGGATTTCTTTCAACGCGCTATTTACTGATTCCACGTTATTCGATGTCAAAGTGTTGAATCTTGGACATGGCGAAAATGCTGCCGACCATTTTTCACGACCCACATCCTGAAGCCAAGAGAGCGCAGTGTTATCTAGTAGAGCAATATTAGCTGCTACATTCTCTTATTCCAGCTTCGTTCGGGAGCGGGCAAGAATCCACGCCAAATTTTTCAGCACTTTAGACTTGTACTTTTTGATGAAATTTTCCATCAAATGCCTGAAGCAAAAAAATGTGGAATGTCTGGTGCCGTAGTCCGCATAACTGTCATAAGTCCCTTGTCCCTATCTGATATCACAAATGATGGAGACGTATTGATGTGGGATAGTATGAATTTTAGAAAGCAGCTCCAGTTATACTCATTCTCCATCGATACAATTCCAACTCTAATGATTTGAATTTCGTTAGTTCCATTTCGAAAGCACGCAACAAGCAAAATTCCACCGACTGAAGTCTTCAAGAAAGTACCATCCAGGGATATTCCTCGCTCGGTGTATTTCCCAAATGCTTGAATTCCCTCTCGAAAAATGATACTCAGTCGCTTGAATTCATTTTTCACAATATCAAGCTCAACCTTGTGACTTCGATTCTTCAATTTTGCGACGTAGGATGGAAGCAGACTATATTGATCAGTATCACTTCCAAAAATTTCCACCTTCAATCTGTCGAGAGTGCTGACACAGTTCATATAACTGGAAAGAATCCCTTCGTTTCTCAACTTCACTCGAATCATGACAGGAGTCAATTTCCGGCCGAAGGTCATGGCCATCTCTCTGATTGCAGAATTCGTAGCAATTTGCTTAGCCGTCGCGCACCGTTGAGATTTCTTGGTAAATTCGGAAACTTGGCAAGAGTGTGGTAGAAATCTTGTGGGTGGGCCGAACGTGTGCGAGAACGCAAATTGTATCACAAAAAGACATTTATCTTGTGTGCACTCGGCTTTGTAGCGTCGACCATCACTCTTTACAACGCGGAACGGACGGTTGCATCTTCTATTGAATTCGATGACGGCCTGGGCTATGTCACTCTTACTCGAGTAGCCCCAATCATCGAAAAAGCTGCAAGGTAGGTGCTGCTCGTCGTCGCTTACCATTGCTGGTGTGTCAAACCCCAGATAATTTTTTGTATCTGTATCCAGTATCAGACCAGCAGAGAAATCCATCAATAAAAGCAGCTGTTGATGCTAACTAACAAGGAGTCGGCACTGTTCTGCAATACTAATAATCGATAAACCGTAAGATTCGTAAAGGATAGATTCATTGGGTGTATTGATATGATTAAATGCTCTTAACAAAACTAGCTAAAGATATGGAACGGAGATGCCTTTCCACAATTGCACCAACAACAGCAGCGTCAGCGGTACCTGGAGCATCAGCAGTAGCAACAGTAGAAGCAGTAACAGGAGCACCTAACTCTACTAAAAACAGCATAAAACGCAACAATAATTCAGCATAAGCGGCAGAACCATCAATCGCAAGCGAGTACCTACTGCAGCAACAATAGCAGTGTCAGCGTACCTGCAGTAGCAGCAGTAGTAGCAGTAACCATACAAACGGGTGCAACTGTAACAGCAATAACAATAATAACATTAGAAACAATATCAACAAGAACCAAACTAATTACATCAATGAAAATAACAACAGCACAGGTAGTCTGTATGTAGACCGCGGACGATGATAGGAACACGTGTCACGTCTTTCCATCGTCGTCCGCGCGCGCACAGAACCCCGTCCGGGGCTGCTCCTACAGAGCTTTGGTCGAGATCGAGAGAAAATACCTAATGAGAAATGACTGGCGACGTGGGCTTTTATGTGTACCACTTTGACATGAGTATACTAGGACATACGGCATTTTTCTATTTTCCAATTATCTGGGGCATTTTTTTTATTTTTTAATTATCTGGGGCATTTTCTATTTTCGTGATTAAATGGGGCATTTTTATTTACCCTATTTTTTCTATCTTTTTATGCTCTTTTAAGATCAATTTCCAAATAAAATTGGTGGTATTATAGCAATTTTTGGTTCTTTGATTATTTTATTAACAATTCCTTTTACAAATTCATCTGAGAGAATTTATAAAATAAGTATTTATTTTAAAATATTTTTTATTAATAAAAATTGTTAATATTTTTTAATACTTGTTTTATTTAAAAAACGAAAAATATCGATAATTTTAAAAAAAAGAATTGATTGTAGATTGATTTTTAGCTCATATAAATTTATAAATATTTTTACTTAAAAAATTAAAAAAATATTATTTATCAAGGACACCATTGCACGGTTTTCAAATTTAATTTACCTGGATTAACTTTTTAGAGATAAAAAGGAACGTATATTAATTTAGAAGGTTTCAATTAATAAAATGAACGAATATCTCGATTGGCAACTTCTTCTTGGTGTGGTGGACGCCTTGCGTGCATTTCATCCTCAGAAGCGTGAGTATACCGGGCCGGGTCGGCGGACTCTCATTGATTATGGATTTGCATCGACCATATCTCGATAAAGGTTTGGCATCATGCCGATCATTTACCCGTGGCCTTCTGTTTCTAATCCCCTCTATATCCAGGGCGGTTTAGGCTCCCGTGGAAATGCCCACAATGGCTGCTCCTCCATCCTGTTGTCGCCCCGGTCCTCGAGCGCGCCCTTGACGCCATGTGCCGGCGCCTCGGTGTCGGGATTGCGGACAATCCGGGGGCTGTCATTGACGAGAACAAACGTGCGGATGCCATCTTTCTTCGCCAGATCTTTCATAAACTCAAGAACTCGGATGCCGCCGTTGAAAGATCACTTACAAGGGAAATTCATACGGCTACGTCCGCTGCATGCGAGTGCGGACTCGCCTGCTCATGCCAGTGCGGGCTCGCCTGCTCATGCCAGTGCGGGCTCGCCTGCTTCCGCAAACCATTTACTTGCCTGCCGGGATGCCCTCGCGGCACAAAAATTCTAGTCGCATCCTTCCGCCGTAAAATATTCTTGGCAGAGGAATATATGATCGCGCCTCTTTGCTCGTCTAAAAGACAGCCGGAGTTCTTGTTTGGGTCGAGCAACGTAGCCAAATGCTGAAGGTTACATTGGAGTTGGGCTTGAACGTGCTCGCACTTGAGTAGCCAAGTCGGGCACTTGAACGGCAGAGAGTCACGAGGCGGTGGAGAGCGTGAAGACGCAGAAAATTCCACTGGCACATGATCCGCGCCGTCAACTTGGTACCCAATAAGTGTGTGGAAGACCGAACAAACTTGTCATGAAAATGGATACTGGCAAGGCAGTAATCGATGCGATTCTTGGACTTGGGACCCGTAAACTCGCGCAGACCAGGTTTTCGGGTCGCCAAAAGTCGATTAAGCCAAGGCTGATCATTCAATCGAAAAGCTCAGCACGACCTGCGTCGTGAAATGTGGAACCCAGCGAAGCTTGGTCCAAAAATGGGTCCATGGTCATGTTGAAATCACCCAAAACCAAATAGACCGACGAGTCTTCGAAGCAACGGGGCAAAGCCGAAAAATAGGAAGCCCGATCTTCTGCGCGGACGGGCCCATAAACGACGTGAATGTAGATACGAAGAGTACCCAAATTGGCGGACACGACCAAATAGCGATTGCTTAATACCGCAGTATTAGCGTGAAGAGAGGTTTCATCGTGAAGATCTTGAAAAGGGTGGGCCCCATTAAAAAGCAAAGCAACGCCATTGCGGGGCCCAAACTCAGACGAAGTGGAATAAGACCAAAACGAGCAGGCGTGGGCATTTGTGGCATGTAGAAAATAGTCGTTATCTTGAAGCAATTGTTGACTTGAAAGCTTGGTCTCTAGAAAAGCGACGACTTGATATCGTGATAGTAAATCTTGGTAAAATTGTAGGCGGGGCCTGTTCAGCCCATTCACATTGAGTGAGACCGCCTTGAAGGCCCATGCCTCCTGCCTAGAAGTGAAGGCGAGGAGTTAGGGATCCTTCCGCATCAGGTTTCAATGCTTGGACGGCCTGAACCAAAGACTTCAAAAAGTCGGGCACAGTCTTGTATTGCAGAAGGTCTTTCGCAAAAGAGCTGAAACCGAGCAGCCAAAGAGTGTTATCCCAAAGCAGCGGAATTGTCAAATTGACGAGAAAGTCCGGACAGTATCCGTGAGGACGAAAAGCTTGAGAGGGTCACGGTAGACCGTCGGTGCCATAATGTGAAGCACCAAATCCCAACTCAAAAGAACAAAAAGAGCCTTCTTGTCCTGAGCCGAAAGTGGAGCGCCATGTCCCAATATCTTTCTCGACCTATTCTCAAACTTTAAATCTGTAAGACCTGCAGGTTTCTTAATTGAACTTGTGGATGTGAATATCAAGTTGTTAGTGGGCCATACGGGGTAAGCTCGTCTGGCGATGCGGGATGAACCGAACGCAAAGTTAAAGTGCCAAAATACTCGCTCACCTAGATACCATAAAAGGTGTTGGTTCATATAGACAGCAGGACGGTGGCCATGGAAGTCGGAATCCGCTAAGGAGTGTGTAACAACTCACCTGCCGAATGAACTAGCCCTGAAAATGGATGGCGCTAAAGCGGGTTACTTATACTTTGCCGTTAGCGCGATAACATGAGTAGTGTAAGCGTTAATGAGTAGGAGGGCGTGTGGGTCGTTAAGAAGCTTGTGACGTAAGTCTGAGTGAAACGGCCTTCAGTGCAGATCTTGGTGGTAGTAGCAAATATTCAAATGTGAACTTTGAAGACTGAAGTGGAGAAAGGTTCCGTGTGATCAGTAATTGGACACGGGTGAGTCGATCCTAAGAGATAGGAAAATTCCGATTGAAAGTAGAGCAGTTTGAGGCGCGGGTTTACTCGTGTTTTATTTCAGCTTCGAATATCGAAAGGGAATCAGGTTAATATTCCTGAACCGAGACGTGGATAATATGTGGTAACACAACCGAACCAGGAGACGCTAATCCAC
>ABWE02003640.1:0-10761 GCA_000173235.2 Hyaloperonospora arabidopsidis Emoy2
GTAAATATCATGCAACGGAGGCACCCCGTTACACCTCCCAGCCCGGGATTCCCTCCGTTTCTGTGCCAGTAGGTTCATCAGCAAGTGAGGTGTAGTCTTTGGTCACTGAAGATATTGATCTTGAGAATCTCCGCCTCCTGTCGTCGATCCGTCCGCTCCCGATCCAGATAACCTCCTAGGTATTTTAATTTTTGCCGAATCATTTTGATAGCGTCACTGGGTCGTCTCCAGTTGGATCCGTTGTGGTGATCACCTACATCTAGACCGTCTCTTACGCGACCGTGTCTGTTTCCCTTTTAGTACATTTCCTCTTTATTTTTATTGCGTTGATGCAGTACGACGCAGTAACTTCTCCTCTCGCCCCACCTGCTAGTCTTCGCAGAGTGAGAGTATGTGTGGTGCAATGTTTCCTACCGCTCGTCTGCAACTTGCATCGTTTACAGACGGTTATATCTTCTTTCTCCTCAAGTAATCAGATTAAAACTCCACATGACATGTTGGCGGACGGTTAACACGTGAATTCTTAATATCCTACCAATTTTACCAAGAACCTTCGTTGACTTCGATCAGCGGTCGTTGAAAGGGTAACGTCATCATCCAGGATAACCTCGAATTCGTATCTCCGACTGGATTCATCTGGTATTCAACTAAGTTCCGGCAGGAATTCTTCGTCGACTTTCAACCGACCTGTCTCGTCGATCTCATCCACTATTTTTTGGGCGTTTTATTTGGCATATAACCTTCTCCAATCGGGATATATTGACGAATAGGTAGAACAACCTGTCTGAAGCTCCAAACTCAAAAGAAAATTCTTCTACTGGCTTCTGTACACTAAAAGTTCCATGCCATCGATGCGCTAGCTTCTTCATGAACCCGGGCTTGGCCCATTTCTTGACTAAACACACTTGTTATTCAATATGGATTGCTACTTCTTGGGTCTGTTCAGCTATACCATCACCAATTTCTCGGCATCGGCTTGGTTCGTCCGTGATTGCCACAAATCCCTCCATGCTCTATGGCTTCGCTGCTGGCTTGTCATGCTGATCTACTTCGATGTTCAACTTGAATCAATTGTTTGTTATGTTCTAGAGCTCGACGTGATTCTCCTTTACTTGGTACTCTTCCGTTAGCCGGAGCACAACCTCTCGCTGCCTGTTAGATTCGCGATACCACATGACTGTTTTGCTGAGCTGGCTATGCTGTTATTCCTGGATGTCGTCTGACGTATCGACTCCGTCATGTCTTTCAGTGTAGAGTGAGCTTAACAGATAGAACGAATCCTTCTTCCTCGTTGAGTCTCTTGATTTGTTGGTGACGTAGATTAATTTGTCCGCAATATTATAATAGTCTGCCTGTAGTGGATCTTCTCTCTATACTCGCACCATCTGCGTCATTTTCAACACTCTTTGTTCATGTTGTCTGATTGCCTGAGGTCGACAGCTGAGCATGTCCCTTGACTTGATTTTGTATCATGTTGGCTTATGCTTGTATAACGTACTCATGAATCTTGGATCCCTATCGTGGCGGAAGAGACATGGATCACAGAAGCGGAGAAATACGTTATCTTCGAGCCTTTTCGCGAATCCACCACAGATTTGATATTTATGGCCTTACTTCTCACAAACACGGTAAATTGATCTTGAAATAGTAGTAGAGCTGTGTCTCCACGTCTACCACTAGGAAGTAGTAACAAAATCTATCGCTACCACGAAAAAATCGCCAAGAGACTAAGTTACCTGGATGCTAATATTATTCCATCAGATGTTTGCTATTGGTGGTGATACGATCCTTTCAGCAGAGGTTTTGACCTTGGTAAGGCTACAGTGCTATTACACTTGAACAGACCTCATCACGTCTGCATACAGACCAATCCAATAGCAGTTAGTCTTGAATCTGTGGTATATTCGCACAATATTTTTATGCCTGCCTCCTATCTATCATATCAATTTAACAGAATTTCGTCGACCGGGTCGCTAGAACTACTATTCGTAGATTAATATCTTCCACTTGCACCTCTCTTAAATCCAGACTTCGACCAAAGTAATAAAGCAGACCGTCCTGACTTAGTACGAATCTATCAGCGATCTTCCCCGCATCGCTGGCTCGAAGATCAGTAAGCATGTCGAATTCGTCTCGTAGGTGATTCTTAAGGTCTTCCCACTTTTTGCCTTCTCGTCCTGAGCAATTGATATGTGTTCTTGTCGCTCGTATGCACAGCTAGTAGATCAACATCATTTGCACTAGGCGACATTTTCTATGTTAGTATACTTTTTGTCTCCTCCGGAATTTGTCGAGTCTCTGGTTCTCGAATACATGTTTCATATTCCGATCTATCGCTTGACGTTTCTATCGCACTTCTTGGTGGTGGTACCTTAGTCTTTATAATCCTTGGTGATCCTTCTGCAGCATCATCAGCTTCATCGATTGTCTGGTCGGCGAATATCACTAGGCAAACTTTACTTCTCATGGTTGCTGATACTATTGGTCTTTCCACTGCTGTTTTGTCAAGTTATTATTCAAAACCAATATTACTTGTATCCGGTTCAACATGCGTAAGCGCTTGCATCGTTCCTCGTTTTGTGCTGACTGTCCATCTTGACATGCTTCCGTAGCTAAAGTGTCGGCTGCTGAGCTGTAGCAGCGTATGACTTGTAAGTATCGGACAAACTTAAACTTGTTAACCAGTTCTTTGAGGCGCGCCAATTGTACCTGCAACGCATCCCGTTTACACGCAATCATTCCTATGTGTTGCTGGATTACGAGCCTTGAGTCCCCACAGTAATGAGATCAGTTACTTTGTGGTAATTGCCGCTTTTATCTCGCTTCATGACGGCGTTCTCAGCGAGGATAATCGTGGTCGACGAAAGTCAACCACTCGAATCGATCAGAATCGACCAAACTGTAGTATCCATAATATTCACGCACAATTTCCATAACCTTCAGCTTCACCATTATGGTGTATCTGTTTTACCGTAGGGAAACCCATCGAATGTCTGCGGGGCATGTGTGTACAGCAACTAAGGGTATTATCGGACGCTCCCCTAGTGTTTCGACGATGATGAAATATGAGCAAAGGGAGTAGTCGATCCCGACGGTCGGCGTGATTGGTGTATATGATAGTCAAACAAATTCAATACCGCGGTCACTGACCTCTTAATCTTCAAGTTGTACAGAGATAATAGAACGTCGAAACTGACCGCGGCTGTAAGGAGACTTCGAAGAGAAACACCATAGAAACGTTGAGTACCGCGTGTAGACGTGGATGGGTTCTTACGGCGAGTAATGAATGTGAAATTCTGAGGAGTCGCAATAATGTTAACACTTGAAGTTGCGTGCACTGCATCTTTGCGACTTCTATGCAACAGCTATTCAGAAATCAGACCGAGATCATTCTAACTATGAGTCACGAAGCTATTCGGTTAACATGATGTGCCTCGTTTAGTTGAAAGACTACATCTGCGAGAAATCGCTAGTGTACTCGTTTCATATACTTTATGCGCTATATTAGCACGATTGGACTTCCTCGGCATGCTTGGACTTGCTCGGCAAACAGTATCCGGGACAAATAAATGTAGGAATTGACAAACAGTGGTCATGTGCCACACGTGTTGTACGCGCTGCAATTAATGTATCGATCCCACAGAAGGCAAAAATAGTAATAACGACGATGCTTATCAGTTCCCATGGCAAGTCATGTGGGAGCGATGTACGACCTCGCATTTGGACTTCCATCCCATGAAAACTTCAACACGGTTCAGTTCTGACAAAGGGATCTGAAAAACAGTGACCTACCATGAAGGCAGAGTCTACTATTAAAGTAGCTATACTGGTGGACGCAGATAAAAAGTAGTTTCGTTAGTCTGGCCAAACTCTATATTTTTCTATTGAGTTTAATTGCACACGACGGGTAGGCGCTTATAGTTGGGTCCGTTTTGTTCTTAAGACGGCTGGAGACGTCGTACGCATCAACCTCTCCGTACTGCCACCGCCAGAGTACCAGCGAGAGGTATTTCGTGTACGAGACAACGTTTGCAACCACCATGTACGTATTGAGCACAATTTTATCGTGATTCCACGCTGAAATCTACTACTGTTAATTATTTAATTTAATTGTCATTGCTTTGCATTGAATGATTGGTGTTTCCTCAGATTTACCACTGACATTGTAAACTAACTAAATGCTTCTGTATTGATTAGTACCAAGCACGTGCATGGTTCATGACAGGAACATACACAGTTATCTGAAGCTCTAATCATCCTTACAATTCCGTTAGCAGACTCAGCAAAGCAAATCACTTGGCGCTTATCGCTTACAAGACCCCCAGGATGGCACAGACTTTCGATTCAGGGTGTCTGTGATGCGCACATCCGTCCAGAAGCGAGATGTTTGTAAGTGAACAAAATTTATAGAAACTTGAGCGGAGGATATACCTGGTTGCGTTGAGCGTCGTACCGTAGGATACACTGGCTGTTATGTACTGAACATTATTGAGCACACGTGCTTCTTTTTGCTACTTGGAGACCGTTGGCACGATGTTCGTGTACATGTATTGCATGGTTTACGTCGATGTAGTGGGTGTACATGGATCGATCATCTACAAAATGATCTTGAAAGCAATATAGATACACAGACGAGCAATCGAATACACCAATGTGATTATGAACACTCAGTATTACATTGAGTGGTCTTGATTTTCTCGCTCCATCACATATTTGTCTTTTAAAAAGAAAAAGCGTATACCGTGGTTCCTTCCGGCTTATTGTTATGATGACTAGATGCGAGTCTTTTTGTTTGACTGAGCAAGTTTTTCCCCATGTGCAATTTGTTCTGTGACTTTAGCAGGAGTTGTGGGAAAAGGGATAGTTGCAAGTGGAAGATGACTGTTTGTATGTACCTGCTGTTGGTGGGAAAAGTGTTCGTTTCATTCCTTGTCTGACCAACCGGGGATTTAAATGTGCAATGCGTTTCTTTTTATTGACCAATTAGAGCATCGTAAGTGTGAGGGGGTGAATAGTTATTGCGAGGGGGTGGATGCTTAACGCCTCCCATTATGTATTGGCGCATAAACTATATCCGGCTAAATGGAGGACACTATTATAAGTATTTAATTTTGCAATCTTTTTATTTGCGTGTTACATAATAAATTATGGAATTAAATATAAACCTATAGAAAAACTATATGAGATATAGAGATATTAGGGTTCTAATATCGGCTTCAAAAGAAAGGGTGGGAATGTAAGGAAAGGGTGTGGGAATATATCAACTCCCTATAATAACTGCAACAATCACGCAAATCATATTTGACAATGCGTGTTTTACGTTAACAAGTTCAGGTTTGCTATTTGTGCTACTTCGAACTTTTCTCGTCACGTTGCTGATAGCGCCAATCCTGTGCCATGGTCTGTAAGTGGTTTCATACTTTTACCCTTGCCGGCTTCCACCCACTATCAACAATCTCGGATCCCGACATCTCCTCTTGCATTTCCCCGATAACCGCTAAGGCGGTCCACGATTGTCTTCAGAGACACCACCGATGAATTATCGATGTTGAGTGAGACTTACATGCCTTATTCACTGCACTTAACATATACACGTCCTCCCTGGGGGAAATTCAGACTGGATTGTGGTGAACGATGCTCAACGATAGCTTCAGTCGCGAGCGACGCATGCTATGAATTAAACCTCTCGTTTAAGCTCCTCCGAGGTAAGCATCGCGCATATGGTTAGATAATGATCCTGTTCAATTCCTCGGCGCGATCGAAACTAAGCAATTTATGCTTCTCCGCACTCACCATACACCATCATTGTTGCTTTGAAGTTCTCCAAGGTCTCATCCAGAGTGAACCCGTCGTTAACATATAGCTTCATGAAGGTTCCCAATCTGCCTAAAGGTAGAGACTTTATACCGAGAAGCCTCAGAAATCCATAGGCGCGGCTTGCCTATGTACTATTCGTACTAAACTATCAATGAGGGAGTCGTTGCTGTCTTGTTTCCTTTTTCTATACGCATGTATTCACATATACCACGTCAACCCACTTGTGTTTAGCTCTTTTATTGTAGCGGACTCCGACGCGATGAACTACTTAAAGGTGTTCACTGCAGTTGACATGACCCACTTAATGTTGGTTGTCACCACGACTGAAATGCTCATGTCCCTGTGTCGTCTTGTTGTTGACGAGTGTATACTGAAATCATTCACATTATGCAGTAATGTGAAACTTTGACATAACATTTGTATGCTGCTCAGACATACTTCAAAAATATGTATAATCCATTTTGGTGACTTGGCTATTAAATACTACTCAGTCAAGTTATTATAGTTTTATTCTAAAAAATTACAATTTGTCGGAGGTTTTTTTTACAATATGCAGCATTATATACCTCTGACTTGGCATTCGTATGCCGCCTACACAGATTTCCGAACTCATTCCGACATAATTGTCGGAATATTGTGAGAACGCCGTTGCCCTATTCATATCATCCTAATTGGCTGAATTTAGGGTCGCAGGTTGCCTACCGTGATTTTATGTTCAATCCGGCGCTTTACAGCAGGCCTGACATTGCGACGTTGCGGTCGCTCTGCCGGCAGCCGTAGCTGCACGGTGCGGGCTTCGGCTATGAGAGGGCACGGCGGATGAGTGGCGTGTCATTAGTGGTCTCGCGGAGGGAAGCATCGTCAGTAGGCGTTTACCCGACTTTTTAAAAAGCGTTCTCGACTCCAAGGATCGACTCCGTCTTTACCGCACCATACAAGCCCAGGTGGAAGGGGAATTGGTTTAGCAGTTGCGCAGTGGCACGACTATACGCGTTTGTCGCCAAAGTACGAGCGCCATCAAGGAGGACATTCTCCTTGCAGCTGAACAGTCAAAGGTGAATCAAGACGAGCTGCGAAGCCTGCTCAACGTTGCGAAGACAATTTGTTACGACACTGTTCAGCGTCGGATTCATACCGTTTTTTTACCGCCAGACAGCGAGTCGTTACGAAATGGAGACTATAACGTTTCGAGGGGCGCTTTACAGGGTGTCTAACATGCGTCCGCCGGTCAAAGGGTCTTTCTGGGCACGGCAGCTTGATACCGGAGGCGTCCGACTGGCGGCTTAACGAGAGTATGTTGTGGAGCTCCACCATGTCACCCGCTTTACGGACATCGGTCGACTAACAGATTACTTTGAGGCCCACATTGCCGCGGGAGTTGAGCTCGATGATATGGAAACATGTACGCCCAATTCCCGGACGTCTACTGTGGAAACTAACCGTTAAACTCGCTGGATATCCTGAATTTTTGTGTGGCATTGTCCGGTTCATATGGTACGGCTGCACTATAATATTGAAACATCCTGAGGTTAGGAATCGCCTTCAGTGTTTCACTGTGGAGACGTCGGGCATCCCATGGCGCGGTGTCGCTATGATGCAGATCAAATTCGAGGACCGGGCAGCCGGGTGACAACGGAGCAATAAGTGGCTGGGCTCGAAGACTTGGCTGTACCGTTCGGGAGCATGACAGAGGTTAAAAAAACGGCATCTCTCAGGCTCCAGCTCCAAGTTGAAAATGATATCAAGGCTAAGGATGCGGTGGCACCGTCCCTGACTCCTGTAGGAGCAGCCGCCGTTGATCACGATACAGTGCTCCCAGTTGCGGCTACCGCGCCTATTAATGCGGGCAATCTGGTCGCACCGGCATCCAAAAAGCAATGGGTGACGGTACCAATTAGACGAGGCAGAGCGAGTCGTCCTCGCCCCAAGCACCACCATCGGCGGGCATCAATTAGGCGACTCGCTTTTGCCGACTTTGCCGAGTAGTCTGACGATGAAAACGACGAAGGGTCTTTCGTGGATGCAGTGCCCATTATCGGCAGGAGCAATGGCTTCGGGCTTCGGGGGAGGAAAAGGCGGCTTCGCCACCTATCGCGATCACGGATGCGGCCAAGGCGAACTTGCGACTTTTAACGGCCAAACCGAAGAAACTACGTTCCATACCGCAGCTGGTCATTCTGAAGCAACGTGAACGGACTGTGTTAGGTGCAACACAAACAGATCGTTTGCTCTGTCATGGCCCACCGCTTCCACTACCTGAGGCCTGTTTAGCACCTGGTCCTAATTTGGCCGCGGTCGAAGCGGCTTCAGGGATCCGGCCAGTCACTACACCTTCGTCTGGAAATTGTATGGCCATGGCGGTCGCCCAAGCGTATGTGGATCATGATCTGGCGGTATTTGATGGCATATTGAAGAACACTACGGCAAGCATTAAACGGGACATTCGGTGGTCAGAGCAGCTACACCTCTCCGCACAGTTTGATCACGCCGTAAGGACTTCAACGTTGGTTAATGTCCAGCCGGGAAGGAATGATGGCGAAGGAATCACTCAAGCAGTTTAAATGGTACTTGGAGAAGTACTCGTCCACTCTATCAACTCGCCAAGTCAGCGTGACGCGCTGTGATTGGGGATGCTGCGAGCTGTTATCGACAGCTGCCAACTTTCTCAATCGACCAATATTTGTGCTATGGTATGATCCCGCCATGCAGCAGACCTGGACATGCTCTCAGTAAAGACCTTGTACCATAACCCACGCCAACAATTTCTATGAGACCAGCCAACAGATACCTTTAATACTAGACCAACGTATTGAGGCTATACGCTTGGTTAAAACATAGGACACCTGCAAGCTACTAGTCCTCCGGTACTAGGGGAACACTACTCCGCGTTTTTTCACACGCAGTCTCCACATGGTGCGGTATGTTCAGCGAGCACCGACACTAGCCCTGCCTCGGTGATGTATAACAGCGTCGGTGAGCTAGGGGGGATTGCCAGCCGGATCGCCACGGCAGGGGAAGGCGAGGCCAGGGGATCTGAGCCACTGGGATGGAACCCTGGATGCTTTACAAACAGGTTTGACTGCTGCGGCGGTTTCACCTGATCGTCACAACGAGATCTGGTTCATATTGCAAGCAGCCCACCCTGATCATCATACCGAGCTCCTGGACTTCCTCGTGCACACCGAACCGAGCCTGGTGCCCCAAGAGCGGGCACAATTAATGGTTATTTAGCTTTCGGGTCCTGCCACATACACCCTGCTTCAGTCCTACCAGCTCTCGCAGGGGGCCTTTCTCCATTGGCAACATCGGTGTCGTTTGATTACCTGCCCTGGATGACAGTAGGGATGACTGGGAGCGGCTCCGCACTAATGCGTACGGCAGTGATGCGGCCTTAATACTCTGTGACGTGGGTAATAAAGGTCGCTTTGCCTCCCGCATTATCTGTGCTAGTATCTACGAGCGGGTGATTAGGGTGCTGATTGGCCAGGAGAATTTTCATGACGATGGACCGCTTCGACGATTGAAGCGACACCTCGAAGCCCTCAAACACTTACCCGCCTATAGAACGGCATTTGCAGCTCACCCTCATCCGATTGATTGGTTCACCATAGCAGGATTTTTCGCTGAGGCGTTCGAGCACGGCGCGGAGGACCATCCTAGTTGCTACTAAGGGCTCCCCATTCAGTATGCCGAAGGCTCCTCTTCGAGAAGGATACAGCGGATTCTCGGACGCCTACGGAAGGTACTCATACTTATCGCGGGTAGACAGGTACTACTTCCACAATCGCGGTCGGCAGAGTCTCGGCGCCCAACGCTGGATAGAAACACACAATGTTCGAGGATTCATAGACAAAACACGCTCTCAGTGGATAGCAGCTTGGCGGCGAACACCTCTGCGGTCCCGGCCATTGGCGTGGATTATTCAAAAAACGCACGTACACAGCCACACAGATGCAGATCAATTAGTGGCAGCATGGGCACGATTATGGGGGCGCAGTCATGGTAATTTGGGTCCTCCATTGTCGTATTGGAGCGTGGGCAGTAGCGCAGCTAGTGGGGTGGCGATCTTATCGTCTCCGGCGGTGGCTGAATTATCTCAACCGTGGCAACAGGAACGTTGGACTCATCGTGTTATTGCGGTGAACCTTGGGGATTACCGGTTAATTAACATTTATGCACCTAACACTTACGCGGACCGGGAACTTTTTTTCCGATCTGTAACGGTGGCCATGGGAACAGCACGACGTGATCATCGCCGGAGACTTTAATTGTGTGCAGAGGCCGCTCCTGGATCGGCTGGGAGGAGAAAGGTCAGGACGACCAGAAAGCGCAGAGGTTCAGGACCTGGTCACCAGGCTCAGCCTAGAAGACGCGTGCACTTTACAAAACAGTGTGGAAGATGATAACGACTTGCCCGACCCTACGGATTATTTTACATACTGGGCGCGGGATACAGCCAGTCTTATTGACCGGTTTTTACGTTCCGCAATCCTGGGCGTCCATCGTTCAATGGGTATCCGTGGAAGAACCAAGCGTACCCTCGGATCACCAGCGTGTCTCCTGGATGTGCAACTGCACATCCAGGAGACACTACTGCAGCGCCGGGTTCCACGACGACGACGCACTGTCGTGTACCCAATACCGTCTGCACAACCCAAACGAGTCGTTGCCGAGCTCCTCGCTGCACTCACCACACAAGGGATATGCCAGGACGTCACTGTCGCGACATGGGATCTCACCGCAGAGCAGTGCGTCCGCTGCGTGCGCTAACTTCGAAAGCGGACTTTGCGACGGAGGAAAGCCGTGGTTCATCGGGTGCAGTTGCAGAGAATGGCGAACGTATTAACGCGAAGGGAACTAATTAGGTGTCATGGAGGAGTAAGCACGTGGAGGAGCAATTGGCGCGCATAAAGGCAGCAGCTGGAGCGTACTATGGACCATTTA
>ABWE02003646.1:0-10565 GCA_000173235.2 Hyaloperonospora arabidopsidis Emoy2
CCAGGTACATTGGGCCGTTTGTGTAAGCCCGTTACACTTACAATATCGGCTTAATAAGTAATATTGTGTTACAGGAGTAATACACTGCTCATTGGTTGATATAGATTAATGATATCACCCAATAAAGCCGAGCCACAACAGAAGAACTCAATGAGTGGTGAGCAGATGGTTACAATACATGTTTGTATTTAGGTATAGTTAAATGAAGACTAACTAGGATTTATTAACAGGAGATTAACTATACTAAATACAGTTCTACTTTTACCCCTTTTCTCGTGTTGAAACCTTCCTCTGCACGATACGTGCACGTGAAGTCTCGTGGCTCCACCTTACTCTGTGTTCAGTGTAAGTAGTTTGTACTATGACAATACAAGAGATTGGTACCCCGTTACACCTGGTAGCACTTTGTAGTCCGTCCAACGACTATGAACATGTTGGATGATGAAGCGGAAGACTTCCATCCAACGCACGAGAGCTACTCCCATTTATGTTAAAGCGAACGGGATGCCGTCAAGCGTTTGATTTCGACAATAGAGCAAGAATCCGTAGGCGCAATGCTGTCCGCTCTGGGTCCAGACGGGCAACACTCCGGCCTTGATGAATGCAAACACGGTTGAATCAAGTCAACTACAAACGTATTTGAAAGCCGCTATGCACAAGTTCATTAGCGATAGCGAAAGACAAGGAGGAAGTCACCCGGTTGCCCAAGAACTGACAAAGAATTCGCAAGAGCAATACATACAAGATGTCGAGATGGAATCAGTTAAATCGTGCCGTGATCAATCGGTCGAACACGATTAAGACTGTTAGGGATTCGGCGACCTAAGGCGTCCTAAGTTGACAACCGCACGAATCGCACCTACTGGAGGTTTCAGCGCGCAGAGTATAAGATTGTTGGTGATGACTGACCTGAAAGAATTTTTCAGGGCGGAACCAAGACGAAGAACTTGTCAGAAGGTGGTTTAACTAGATGAATATTGCCTTCCTATGAGATCAAGCTTCCGATGATAATTTTTTTTGGTATTCGGAGACCTGCTGACAAGACCGGCGCGGAATTGGTACAACCAGTTGAGCCGATCGACCCGTAATCAGTGGAAATCATTGTCAGAAAGCTTCATGGTCCAATACGGAGGATATGGAATGTCAGCAGGAAGTCAATATTACCATGCGCGGAAGCAACCGAATGAGACCCCGTTGGAATATCTCCACCTGCTGAATATGGCAGGAATGTGAGCTAAAGTGGCGTTCAGAGATGGATCGCCAGCTTGCCGACGTGAGAATGTGGAGCATTTCATTGATACTTTAAACGATCGAGAGCTGGCGAAACAACTGACACTATTGCGAGTACATGAAGCTAACACGATGGAAGAAACTCTACACGCGTATCAGCTTATGAGCTTTCGACAGAATAAATATCCGGCCGAATCGAAAAAATTCCGATCGCAATCGGCTAAACGTCGGCTCTGGTATATTCAAAAACACCCCGGGCAGTGACATCCATTCGCGTAAAGTGAAGAAGGCGACTCGGAATCAAGCTCGGACGGATCTTATGAAGAATAGTTTTTCCGCAAGGTCTGTGTGACGACCACTTCCGATCAGGTCGCAGATCCGGGAGAGCAACGATACAGATTGCGGAATACAGACCGGGACGATGACCGCGATCGCGTCGGGCTTTCTAAAGCCTGCACGCACTGCGGCTCGAAGAGGCATGATAATCGCGGATGTTGGAAACGACTGACCTGTCAAAAGTGTGGTCGCAAAGAACATCCCTCGGAAAAATGCCTGCATGTGTGTCCCGCCTGTGGGGAGGTTCATGAGAACGGCCCCATGGAGGAGTTTCACAACCTCATCCACAAGTGGTACGTACCGACCCATCATTCAAGGCTACTCCCGACCAAGGCGGAGGAGATAATAAACTAGGACGCTCCGCCAGGTTGAAATCTGGCACGAGCCTAGCGTTCTAGTCTATACATGTATGCATTTGTGGAGACGGAAAGGATCAATCAGAGGAGTAACAATCGGATCGGCCCGATCGCTAATACATGTGATTTGGATAACCATCGTCTGCGTAATTTTTCAGGTGTGAAGAGGGTAGATGAACACTCGCGATCTCCCGTTAAGATGGAGCTCGATCTAGCTCCGAGAGAGTAGCGAGAATATTGAAAATATCACACACCAGAAAAGTGATGTAAACAAGCTGAAGAGGTGATAAAAATCAACAACGAAAGGGCCACTATGCTATTCGATTATGGAGCCGAAGCCTTAAATATCGACGCTACCTTTGCTCGTAAGGTGGGATGTATGATCGATGATATCCAGAAGCAAGAATGTGTGGGAATTGGTAGAACGCCTACATGACTCAAGGGAGCACCAAGATCAAGATCAAGATCACACTAAACGTATCGCTGGTATATTATTTTGATGTTTGGGTGGGCGATCATGTTGGCCAAGAAGCAAAATCTTAGGTATGGATTTTATTGCCAGTAGGGATACGGTTCGATCTAGCGAACGGTACGATTTGCTTGCCAGACGAAGTGAAAATCACCTGGCAGGGCGACGACCTCCATATAGAGTAAATATACAACTGATCACTGTTCCAGATCAGCATGTGGTAATCCCAGTTGAAGGATTTACTGAAATGAAGATTGGAGCAGGTTTCTTTAAATCCAAACTATGGGTAAGTTGTAGGACAAAAAGTGGGTGTCGACGGTTACTTCTGGCCCCGGTAGAAGGAAATCTAGTCAATATCGAGTACGAAGACGCCCCTTGCAGTGAAGAACAGCGATCGTTAGACATGCTACTGCGGTTATTATGATTGCAAAATGGCGATCCGACACGGGGTCGGTCGGTTGAGGCAATCGGACAAGCAAAGGCGGTCAGACCGAGGGTGATTGCTGGGATGAGGGAGATCAGGAGCAAAAACCGTCAGATTAAGGTAGTAAAAGCGCTACAACGCCCACGATCGAAGAAGATTCAGCGGAAAAACTTCGACGAAAACTACGGTATATCGCCATGACACGGATGACCTGTTCGCCGAAGACGTCGACCAACATATGGCGATCTTGCCAGAAATAGTCGTTCCCACGGCAGATGTTGCTATCGAAGACATCCAGGTTAGAGATCCAGGTATACCACTGACAGATGATCAATAGAAGTTGATGCAACTGAAATAGAAGAATCGCCATTTACTCATAGGCAAGGGGAATGCCCTGCCTCCAGCTGCGCGTGGAGCGGGTATGCGATATTTATGTCGGAAGTGATAATCCGATCGCGCAAAGAGTACGACCAGTGGCAACCAAATATCGAGAGAAACTGGCGGATTTAATTAAGAGACTTCTGTCGGCCAAGAACATCCAACCATCCATTTTACCTTGGGCTTCTCCTATCGTGGTGATCATCAAGAAAAAAGGGGAAGATATACGACTATGCATTGATTACAGGAAGATGAACCAGTTGACAAGATTGACGATATATTCCATACCAATGATTAGAAAATTGCTGCAAGACTTGGATAAAGCAATGTGGTATTGTTTTTTGGACATAGCGAAAGGATTTTGGGTGGTGGAAATGACAGAACGATCAAGAGCTATATCCGCTTTCGTCACGCCTTCGGGTTTGTTTAAATGGTTACGGATGCCTTTTCGGTTGAAGAACGCTTCCCAGATCTACCAGCGACTGATCGACAATTCATTATATGAGTATCTGAAAATCGGCCCAAAACCTTACTCGAGTACAACACCGTCGTCGACGCCAACAAATGTGTTCACTGACGGAGTGCCAGATACGGACCCAAGACCGTCGGTCCTAGGTAGAAGATCATATATTGACGACAGCTTGATATCTGCTACGTCATGGACTTCCTTTTACAGAAGGGTTGAACGACTGTTAGAGGTGTTTGATGAATGGAACTTATCGATCAGTGTGATCAAAAGCTTCTAGGGGCGTCGTAACGTCGACTACCTAGGCCATCAAGTTTCGCTTGTAGAATTGGAAGCCCACTCTAAGGTTTTAGTATAAATTATGAATATACCCTTTCCTCCAACTCTACGATGGATGCATTCATTCTTGGGAAACATAAATTACTAGATTCGCTTCATTGAAGACTTTGCAACATATGCCTCTGTGCTCTATGATATGCGGGAAGCTGATTTCCATGAGATTTGCCGTGACTAGGACTTCCAGCTGTCTATATCAAAGAACGAACCCATTCGCGATTGCGATTCACGAGAAGGGTGCGAACGCATTCCTGACTCAAATGCAGAGGGCGATCTGGACCAAAACATTGGGGCGATCCGAATTCCGGAAACAGAAGTCGATGGAATAAAAAGGTAATAGCTCTTACTCTGCTAAAGGCTAAAATTGCTAAAACCCTAATCTTAAAACATTTCGACCCAGACCGATCGCCTGTGATTGTGGTATACGCCAGTAAGTGGGCTGTATCAGCTGCATTACTCCAGGAATACGACGGCATATTTTGGCCAGTCACCTTTTCTAGCCGCACGCCGAAGTCCAATGAAGTCAATCATATAATGGTCGAGAAAGAGGTCTTAGCTCTCCTCCGAATATTAGACATTTGTTATACGATGTTAGTTTCACGAGAGACTATGGTATTTACGAGATATTCGACGTCGGCTTGACTATTGCAGTCGTCTAGTCTCAACGGAAGAATATGGAGATAGGCAGGGCTACTATCAAACTGGACTTAGAGATCCGAAGATTTGAAAAAGGTGAAGACGAAATGCTGGGTATGCTGGCCGCGAGTGTGACACCCCGCAAGGACGTAGACGAAGTACCGATCGCGATTGCTCCAAGAAAACAGCCACGATAAACCATAGGCATGCCACCACTTACGTTCGAAGCAGACAAAAACCTCCTGGAGGTTAGTTTCGATGGATCGGCTAGGGTAAAGAAGAAGGGCGGCGCCTACAGTGAGATAATGTGGAAGTTACCTGAGTCGATGATCGTGGGTGCTATTTCCGAGTTTGCAGAGAATTTGACACTAAATGAAGCGGAATACCGTGGACTATTGCCTGGCTTGGATTTACTTGCTGATCAGACTAGGGGCGTGTGATCTTTTGTGGTGACACGAACTTGGTGATAAGGCAGATGCGGGGCGAGATTGGTTGTAAGGTACCATGTTTGCACTTGCTGTGGCATAGGGCAATGGAGAAACACCGATCATGACCAAAGCATGAATTTCCTAATATAAACGGGGGTGGAAAAAGAGTGCTGATCGGCTAGCGAGCGAAGCTCTACAGTAAGAGAAGGAGGGGTCATGGTATCAGACCAGGAACGAAACAATCTCATGATGCTTAATCGGTTGAGTAAGTTACTGATACCAAGACAAGGCTTCCTCCCAGTCATGGTGGCTGCGATCACTCGGTCAACGACGCGAAGACGATGTTCCTTGACAGTTTTGCAAGAAGAAATCGTACAACAGGTCTGGATTGAGCGCATAAATCGTGCGCAAGATGAGGAGAGTTGGATATCTGACTTGAAGACGTATCTGATCGAGAATATAGACAGGCTGAATGCTAGAGAGGCAAAGATTTGCGCCCTAATCGTACCGGACTACGAAGTCGACCAAAGTGGCAATTATTTATCTGTCCTAGGGCAGCAGCAAAAAGCGAAGAATGTGGTGAGTCGGTTCGTCTGGTAATTCGCGAGTTGTTGCAATGAGATGTCTCACATCATTACCCCACTAGTTTGGAGGGCGGGCACCAAGGCGTAGACCGCACATATCAACGGATTAGGACGAACTTCCATCGGCGGAGATTGTACCGGAGGTGCAGCGCAATGAACGCGAGTGTGTAGATTGTGAAACCGGCAAGGGTCGCCTGCATGATCGAGGTGGGTCACCAGAAAACTTACAAGCGGCTTATCCATCTCAAGTTCTGGCCATGGATCACATCCCGTCTCTACCGCTATCGTTTAGAGGAAATGTAGAGTTGTTGCTGTGGATCGATCTGTTCTCGGGCTACGTGATAGCAAAGGAGAGCTCGTCCCGGACTGCACAGAAGATCACAGAAAATTATGTAGAATGTGTATTTTGAAGATTCGGTGCGAGTGAAGCCATCCGCCATGACCGGGCGCCAGTTTTCATGTCCAATTTATTCCGAGCGTTTAAAAAATCGCGGGACAGAACCAACGGGCCTTATGGTGTATTGACCTCAAGCGAACGGAATCGCAGAGCGCATCGTACAAACTCTGACACGATCGATTAAAATGTACGTCACTGATGAAAATCAGAGAGATTGGGACGAATATGCAAAGAGATTAACCTATGCGATCAAAACCACGCAAGATCTTGTTCGCGGAGAAACGCCGTTTTACTTGATCCATGGCTGGGACTCGCGAACGACGTTAGAAGCAACCCTACCAGTAAGAAAAGCACTTCCGCAATCACGATCCCAGAAGCTGGAGGTATAGTATGCAGTGCCAATAGAGAGAGATCGTGAATGAAGACAATGATTCAAGACAGGGCGAATCGTCATAACGAAGACCTCAATCTTATGGAGATAGATCAAGGGTCACAAGTATGGCTATATTTGGATCGCGTCATAGATGGGTACGCTCGAAAGCTAGATCATATGTGGCATGGACCATTTCGGGTAGTTTAAAAAAATACGGCGACCACACAGTGAGATTAGCAGTCGCAGGCACACCTTATCAATTGTTCCCAGTGGTTCATATGTCCAAGCTGGAACTGGTGAAGACGTTTCTAAAGCAGCCCCAGAGTCGATTTAACGTAGGCAAGTCCGATCAAGTCGATTTTTGATGAAGCCTTACTATCAGAGGATAGTTGGGAAGGCGAATTAGAAGAGGACTTGCTTGAGGTAAGTAAATTGTGGATTTGCGATCAGGCTGAAAAACGCGCTACAGGCGAGTATAACGTCAATTTTGGTACATTAGAAAGTTCATAGCGATCCGTCATGAGTGGATGAAGCAGACTTGAATTGCGGCGCTTTACTACAGAAATTAGATCGCGACCGAGTAATCCGGAACCGATTTGAATTGATGCAATCACATGAAGAAGAGCCAGGGGCCTAGACCAGATCAGGGTGGTCGGAGTATGTAAGTATGCAAGGGGGTTGTATTGTTGTAAGGTGGAAAAAATTGCACCAGGAGGAAGGGCTGTTTGTCAGTGTGTGTGGCGATCGGGATACCAGGGCCCAAGGGCCTGATAAAAAAGAAGACATTCCAAAAAGTATCGACAACGTGGAGAAATGAAATTGAGACTTGTAAATGTATTAAATTAGATGGACTATGGAAAGACGAACTTACCGGCTAGGCGAGGGATCGACATGCCTGAATGATCCGCGATCGAACCCAGTACTGATTGAGCCACGGCTCAGCAGAATTCGTCAACAGTTATGCGGAAGCCAAGTTGGGGATATTGGTTTTCCTAGTCCCCAACCCAGGATACCAAAACTGCTTCTTAGTCAAGCGAGGTAGATACAAGAAAACCTGGTCCAACAGAATGTCCATGTCACATGGGCCTTCAATCTTCCCATGGAGTATGAATTGGAGAACTATTTTCCAGCGGGGGCCAGTTAGTGATCGCCGCTGCTTCTTTTGGTCACAAGGTGAAGCCAATCCCGGATCGCGAACCCGATCTGCGGAGGAGTTCGGCAAAGTGTGAATCGATTCCTACAAGGTCTGGATATAGCGATTCTGAAAGGAGTGGTACATATCCAGCACTGCTTGAACCATCCAATGGGCTGGAAGCACATGGGCGAGATCCTTGTCTTCAGAGATTTCCAAGATATATGGCGGTAAAGCGTGTCGATCTGTGCTGAGGAAAAATTAGGCTAGAGGACCACTCCGACATTGGAAGTTCTCGACACACTGGAAGAAGCCGAAAAGCAATAATACTTGGGTCTTGCAAGATGGCGATAGAAGAACCCCGAGTCCAGCTCCGACCCGCTGATCCAGCTCACCTGGATGGCGGACCAAGATGAGACTTGAACGAAGGATTTTGGAATGCGACGGCGATACCCGGTTATCCACTGATAGCGGGTCACTTTGGTCTTGGCAAGAACATCATACTCGGCCGGGGGCAAAACGTATTGATAGGGGCTCGGGCTTCTACCGCGACACTGATCGCGCAATCCGAACTGCTGGAAGATTCACTAAACAAGTACACCCTTAAAGTTTTGGTTTTGGGCGTGGGAGAGGTAGCGATCGGGGACGCGGGGGAACCCAGAGCGGGGCTGGGGGTGTCCACCACGATTAAATCCAGCGAAGTGGAGGACGGAGGCAGTGGGCTACCAGGCTGGACCCTACGCCGAGAAAAAGAGCGTGATCAGGAGAGCGCAGCCAGAGTTTCGGACCCTGCATCTGACGAATCATCATCATCCGGGATAGACGCGGCCGACGTCTGGACTAGCTGTTTGTCCTTGCTCTTGCGACTACCAGACCCGAAAAAACAGACGTCTTAGACGTTGACTTTACTGGAGATCGTTTGGAAATGCGCGATGGACGAGGAGCATCTTTCTTGGGATTCTTACTTGGAGGAGGAGACGTGATGGGACCACCAGACACAGACGAAGCAGAATTTTTGGTGTCGGCTTGACTGACGATCGCGGGGAAACGCAGGGAGGGCGGGAAATACCTGTCTTGGGCTTCTTGATTAGATGGTACGCTTGCTGCGGACATTCGGAGTTTCCGCTGAATCCTTCACACCTGATGACCCAGGCAGGGATGGAGCCACCACGACAAGACTGGGCGAAGGAGGCATGGTCAGGCTAGAAGCAAAATTGTTGATACTAGCTCGAAGTGCATCACGATCGCGCAATACTCGATCGCGCTCGGCTTCCAGATCCGAGATCTGGGTCTGGAGCCGACCCACTTGGTCGACCCAATCGGAAAGTAAGGAGCGTAACCGATCGCGATCGGTCTTCATATCTGCTAGATCGTCCTGATACTGATCGCGCGTCATCGTCAAAACCGCAAGCGCATTGTGCAGATTGCAAATCTTGTTCTTTTCCTGAGAGTACCCAGTCTTGTACTTGGCTTTCTTGGACTTGGTTTTTCGGAGTATTTCGGTTTGTTGGGTGAGCTCAGCGTTCATTTGGGCATTCTCCTCATCCATGTGTTGCATTAGGGATGCTAACGCACGATCATGATGCTCCTGGACAGGATAAAGCGATCGAGTCGTCTTCCGAAGCTTCGATTTCAAATCATCGGTCGGGTGTCCTGGCCTCGCCCCGCAAAGACTTCCTCTCGAAGAAAGGCGGCCTCCGCTAATGAATCTTCGAGATCGATACGAAGACGATAACATCGGACTTGAAAGAAAGTCACGAACGGAGAAGCTGACTCAGCAAGGAAACGGAGATCCTGGTCTAGTTGATAACCTCGACGGGTATGTTCCCTCGTCGCTTGCTCCAGATCCCGATAACTCTCGACGAGGTCTTTCTGGGACGCTACCCGTTGATAAGGGTAGCGGTAGTGTCGACCACAAATGCTTGATCAGCTATCGGTGGTGATTCGACTCGGGCGGTCAGTAACGAAATCCCTCCGATAGAACCGGAGTTCACGTTGCTTATCGCCATCAGACGTCGCGGGAGCAAAAACGGGAATACATTCACAGTGGCGTTACTCAAATTGGACGATGTAGTAGCAGACGTCGACGCGGGGGCGATCGAACCTTCAACTGTGGAGGTGCCACGAGCGACGGAAGGCGTAGCCGACGGCGATGGACCTTCAAACGCAGAGGTGATGGAAGCGACCGGGGGCGTAGCCGACGGCGTCGGAATTTCCTTCACAGAGGAGCCACGAGCGACCGAATGCGTCGACGACGGTAACAGACCTTCAACCGTGGAGGTGACGAGAGCGACCGGAGCCGTAGTCGAAGGCGTTGGACCTTCACTCGCAATGTTGTCCTCAACAACGGACGGTGCCGTAGAAGGCGACGAGACCTTGTCTATGCCAACAGTAGGCGTGATCGAAGGTGCTGTGGTGGGTGGTGACACCGCCGGGCAAGGTGACGTGCCACTGGTTGTGGTCGAGTCTGATGGTTCACGAAGGGGCGTGGAAGACGACGGCACCGTATTTGACAGAATTATGGCAAAACGGAGAGTAAAGACTGACGCATGCACAAGACAACCGGATATCGCAGATCAGCTATTTGTGCAGAGGTCGATTGTGATAAAGCCGATCGGGATCAGGAGGATAAAACCTCGGATCCGGGCTAAGTACGAAGTGGTGTCTAGTTGACGAATTGTGGGACGATGGCCGTTAATATAGCCGTCACCGTTGGATGACCAAACGGGAAAAACCCCATACATCAGCGCCGTCCCAAACTGTGGAAAGAAGATGGGGACCGCGATCAAGGGACCGCGATCAGGGTGGGTCAACTGATATGGTGGGTTGCAAATCCGTTCGGAAGGGAGGCGACACGTGGCAGCATATCCTGGCCTACGGGGTAGACATAGTCATAGTTTTTAGTCTTTGGTTGGGTAACATTAAACAGAGTTCAATTTTCTTCTAGACACATTCGTGCCATTATTCTTCCGATAAGGATATTTGGCCTTTTGACGTCAGAGAACTTCGACACTACGAAC
>JH598312.1:0-24768 GCA_000173235.2 Hyaloperonospora arabidopsidis Emoy2
TGATGGCACGAATGTCACAGAAGCAGGCAAGTCTCACATCATTCCCTCTCTTCACCTCCCCACCCTCACCCCGTCTGTCTTTCCCAGAAGTGACGAATCAAATGCTTGCATTCTGTCCTGGCACGGTCACGTCAAAAAGAGATTGTGGCCTGATCCGAGACGACAGTTTCATAATTGGTGCCCAGAATACTGATACGAACGATCCCTCTACCCAATGAGGCCAGATTCACTATTGCCATACTCATCTAACGGCAGTGTCTGTTCCGGAGCTTCTATCTCGTGCTTCATAAGCCACACGCTAGTGTCTCTGGACTGTGACATCCTTCCGTTGAGTATTGTTGACACGAGTTCTAGTACCTCTAGTAGGCTTCTATTCTTTACAATTCAAACAAACGCCTTACTTATCCGTCAGCCATTCGATTCGTCCGATCGACACTGTTCTCTTCAGTGGCATCGTTGTATGTAGTCGAGCTATGGCGGACAGATGACAAGCACGTGTTTACTTATGGCTCGCTGGCTGCTATCGTTTCGTAGCTACAAAAGTGAGATGCCATTCGTATCGTGATAAAAAATATAGTCGTGCACAGTCTCTATCCGACGTCATTTACTACTTCAACGTCGTATGCAGCTGATGCTGGTGTGCTTTGGATAGAATCATCTGATTTAAGTGCTTGTACCGGCTTGTCTGTGCAAATGTTCTGGCATTACTTCCACCGGAAATCCAGGAGAGACGTCCGGCTTGATCCGCGATGCTGATTATTGCAGCCTCCTTATTCGTGTGGCATCTCATTGCAACCGATACTGCCAGCAGACCAGTTGCGCAAGCTCGCAAGTTGGTGGTTGTAGAGTAGGGAGTGGCATCAAGAAAGAAAGAAAGAAAGTCACGTATCTTAAATAATTCAGTTAAAACTTATTCCCCGAAGACTCACGTGATACGGACCATCGTGTCAGCTACGCCTCGGTCGATAATCACACCCCATCGATGGGCCAAACCTCCTTTTCCGCCCTCCTCCTCCTCTTCCTCACCACCATAGGATGTATCCATAGTCTCGCCACTGAAGACAGCGGCGTGGCTAACATCACCCCCGTGGGCTCGATTCGTCAACGTGGCATCAATCCCAGCAACATCAAGACGATCAGCACTTCTATGAATGTCGCGATCGACCACGAGGACGAGAATAGAGCAGTGTCTCCAGAAAGCATCACATCGGGGTTACGTAAAGAGTTTTCGTCCCTCGCCGAGTCCGTCAATTTGAAAGCGGAATTGGCTAAGAAAATTCCGGCCATGGCAAAGGACAAGGAACAGGCCAAGAAGCTGACGGCGTTTGGAAGGTTGTTAGCGCGCCTTAAGGTGATCGAGACGCTTGAGTCTGCTAAAAATGTGGGGTGGGCCATCGCTGGGTACTTTTATTCTATTATCTTTTATCTTTTCGTTACTTTTACAACAACCATAAAGTCGGGAGTAGGTGCGATAATTCGACGCGCGCACCCTGCCTAAATATACATCTTTGGCTTTGTTCGGCTTCTTTTCATGGCACTAATACAATTTGTATTTTGGCTGACTTGTCAGCGTCCGTGCTGCGGTCGTCTACGTTCGTATGAAGTCCGTTGCAAGGTGTGCCGAAATGTCGTCGGAAATTGGTCGACCGATGAGATGACCATAGAGCCTCGGTACATCGACTAAAGTTTAAGATGTCTACGCCATCAAGTAGATGGTGCGCATTATTGAATGTTGTCCTATGACATCAGCGACGAGTTGTGTAGGAGAAACAGCTCCAATGTAGAGCAAACTTTCATACGAAAATGCTTGAGCGGCTGCGATTGAATGGCGAACCGCGTTTGGTAATGTCTGGAATGACGGAGACGATGCACGGTTAGGGCGTAGAGACAAACAATGATGCTAAACGATAGGTGAACTTTTTTGGTGTTTTTTCTCTGTTATTGTTATTACTGATTTACAAAAATTGCGGTCACTATTACACTAGCTTCTTTGTATTGCACGTACGGAACTTCCGAGCACCTTGTAATCAATTATGCGTGTATATGTGTTGAGAACAGTACGGACAATATCTCGAGACTGCTGAAATCGCGGCAATATAAGACTTCCGTTGATGGCAGTTAGTTAGGAAGTCATATATGTGTCAATATGGCTCTACGTATTTGCTGCGTCCTGCAAGCCAAGTTTAGCTCCCCAACAAATAATCTAGGCACCACATTATGTCGCCAAGTTAGTAAGAAAACTGATTTTGCTGGTCGATCCATTAGCTTTTTGTATTAATCGAGAAAGTGTGTACCATTAAGCCACAGCTTTCTTTTTGGGAATCTCTCGATCGCCTTCTTGTTCTGTCGCCTGCAGTTTTACCCGGATATACTACATTACCCAAAATAGTACCCAATTGGATATCACTCGTTTGCTGCTCCCCAAAACATATGGGAATTGTTATTTCCACCACACTTTTTCAATGTCCACCACACTTTTTACTGTTTACACCTCGCAATAACTTTTACCTGAATACCTACAGGCGCTCCAAGGACTTTTGATCGTCCTCTCGCTTGAGTAGAAGCTAATAGAAGATCACAAACTTTTGCAAAGATTCAATCTCCTGCATACACCGGATCCGTCAGATATGCATCCAGTAGAATACTTAGCACCGCTGTATATAATGTCTTGTCTTTAGCAATGTATACACCCTGATTCTTTCCGCGTACGCGTCTTACTGGCACTCGTATACAAAGTCAGTGACTATGTGCACCTTGATTTTCTATAACACTTAATCGCTGTAGACAGCATACACGTCACCGAGGGTATTTTCCACAGCAGATAAACCCCCTCCACAATATATCGTCTTGTCTCACCCTTCATCCTTTTACTCGTAGTCGTGTGTTTCTCGTGTTGCGGACGCTGGCGGGTATACAATTATAACTAAGCTTGTCATCAAGCTTTTGTATCGGATGCCAAATCGATGGATGGCGTTCTCTATAGTATGATTGAAAATGATGTAGAAATGGCTTGACTTCTGAACTGCAAACTGGCGGTCGGCTACCCAAAGGCATAAGCCAACCAGGGACAGGTAAATGTGTGTGGGAAAGTAAACGAGTCAGCTGGCTCCCAACTAATTTCAACACTTTATATCGATATTACATCTGGGAATGTCTCCTACTGTCCGCGTAAGAGCATGTGGTGATTTTTATGAGGTACGCCTGTAGTTATTTAATCAAAAAACATAGTATGGTGGAAATAGTAAAAAGTGTGGTGGAAATAACAATTACCGAACATATATGTATTCGAATTAGTTTTTCATTTATTCATCATTTTATCGTTTCATTCTATCGCTTCTTGTTTGAGATTAATAAGTAGAATTACTAACGAACAAGCTGTGAAAGGTGCGTGAGTAGGTGTTCGCGGAGACGTGAGGAGGAACTCAAGCGCGAGTTATAATAAAATCAGCACATACACGAGTAGAGCCAGTAAGCGATGTAAAGCGCAAAGGTGCCAACATGGCAGATATGTTGCGCTTTGTGAGAAGAAAGGTACGAAAAGGAGGTCAACTACAAGTCTGAGTGTCAGCGACACTTCAACTTTCTATTGACCAGATTTCTCTTGTTACTTAGGTGAGCAGAAGTTTATTTCATGTAACTGGTGAATTATTCTTTGCTCCGTTAATAACTCCATAATTCTACAGAAAAAATAAAGCGCGTGACGACAGGGTTACCCGCGTAAACGATACATAGCCTTGTCTTCTTGATGACTGCCGAATAGCGTCGATGATGGTAGTGACTCGTTTGTTACCAGCGACTTGATAGGAAAGCCCGTTGGTGACGTGTTCAACAACTAGGGCAACAAAATACACCTACCAGAGACAGGTGCGATTAAACGGTCTATTGAGCTTATATTATGAGAACGCGTCAATGGTAAATGAACCAGAAAGAATCCAAGCACGCTGCTGACCTTCAGGATAGACGAGACAATTGCCTTTTAGATTGACGCATCGATTATTTTTAGAGATTGAGCGTGTGGAGCTGGCGGTTGAGCTAATTCTCGTTGCTTAGCGTTGTCGCATGTGTCGTTGCATAGACAAAACGCGTGAACCTGATTTCCCACGCCGCAAGACACTAGCTGAGTCACCGCCAAGAATACAGCAAGCACCTAGGTAACGAAATGTTAAAAAGGATGGAAAAAGACTACGAAGTCTCGGCTTGAGCATAAATATTTTGAAGAAATGGATAATAACGATGAATAAGCATAAAACCTAATTTCGGTGGATACATATATCCTTTGGGGAGCAGCAAACGAGTGATATCCAATTGGGTGTGATTTTGGTTAATCGTGGTATATTTGTGTAAAACGGTAGATGACGGAACACGAAGGTAGCGGCGATCGAGTAATTTCCTTTTTATTGGATGGGTCTATTACCATACTAAGTCTACGCCACCTCAACTCCATCGATGTCGCTTTCGATGATAATTCCGGACATAACATTTCTTCTCCTGGAGAGACATGCACAGCTCAAAATTTGACTTGGTTTGTGCAAGCTCTCAATGGTATGCGAAACGGGGTAAGTCCGTTACATGAAATTTTACGTAAGGCAAATATCAAGTATGAAAAATTATATTAGCAAGACATCACATTCTTATACCATTATCTTACCAGGTAATACAGAATTGCGCTGCAGTAGTAATACACTGCTCATCAACCAATGTATATGAATGATATCAACCTATAATATCGAGCCACGACAAAAGAATGCAATAAGTGGTGAGCAGATAATTACAGTACATGTTTGTATTTAGATGTATTGAAAAGATGATTAAACAGGATTTATTAGCAGAGATAACTGTATCAAGTACAGCTCTACTTTTTATCATTACTACTGTAATTACCCTTACTTTGTCTTTAGACTTTTCTCTGCACTTACGTGTACGTGAGATTCCGAGGCACCTCCTTACTCTGTGTTCAGTGTAGTTGCTTGTACTGTCGCAGTACAAGCAATCGGTGCGCCATTACAATTACTGACCAATGTATCTTCCAGAAATATCCCATCGATATGACGACAAAGACATTATTTTATATCGAGACCACGAGAATTGGTTTATGAAATATATCCTATAACTGCAGCGAATGCAGAAAGACTGGCGTTCGTCGACCACCTAACGCTGATAGCCTTTGAGTCGGCTCCTGTCCGTCACAAATACGCGATTTTCTGTTAAGGAGGACTTATAATGCATGCTCAGCACCATTGCACATAGCCGCCATCACTTCCTGCATCTGCTGGTAATAATTTTCGACCAAGGTTTTCAAGTATCGTAATCTTGCCTTGAGATTCGGTAATATGGCACGCGAATTGGCTGAATCTTTGATCGCGCTTTAAATAGGTTGCACCGATGACCATAAAAAAATCCATGGGCGTTGGTGGTAATGGGCGCCTAATTCGAAACTATGGTCTGAATACAAAAAATGTTATTATCCGCTCACCACTCATTGCGGACGTCTGTTGTGGCTTGGCAATATTAGCTGATATCATGGCTCATATCAACCAATGGGCAAAGTATCACCAATTGCAGTGGATATCATTTGCTATGACAATAGTCTCAGAATATTTGCGAGCAAAATACTTATATTTACATATATTATTGTAAATACCAAGAAACTGACCCCCCCCCCGTCACACTTCTAAGCTTAACAACAGCTAGACCCCTGATAATGTGTAACGGCGACCTTATACTTTCACAGTACAAAATTTCTACGCTGAACACAGAGTAAGGAGGTGCCTCGGAATCTCACGTACACGTAAGTGCAGAGAAAAGTCTAAAGACAAAGTAAGGGTAATTACAGTAGTAATGATAAAAAGTAGAGCTGTACTTAATACAGTTATCTCTGCTAATAAATCCTATTTAATTATCTTTTCAATACATCAAAATACAAACATGTACTGTAATTATCTGCTCACCACTTATTGCATTCTTTTGTCGTGGCTCGATATTATAGGTTGATATCATTCATCATATACATTGGTTGATGAGCAGTGTATTACTACTGCAGCGCAATACTGTATTACCTGGTAAGATAATGGTATAAGAATGTGATGTCTTGCTAATATAATTTTTCATACTTGATATTTGCCTTACGTAAAATTTCATGAAACGGAGGCACCCCGTTGAAACAGCCCCCCTTAACCATCAGTCAAGCTAGTGACTTATTGATAATGGTCTGGCTCCGTCGATTGACTCTGGGATCGAAAACCACTTGTTGGTCGATATCATCCATCCACTGTCCTCATCCCATGGCTAAAAGTCCATGCGGTGCGCGTCCAAGGCTGCTCGGATTGCGGCTATGAGACTTTATTCAACAGCCGCAGAAGAGTCCCAGAAAACTCAAGCAGCACAGTGACAACTCGTCTGCTGTTTCCGTCGTCCATCCTGCAGTAGTTATTAATGTAGGCTCACGAATTGATGCACCGCGTGACATCGGTGATTATGATCTTGAGCATGTATACATCGGTAAGTTGGATGGTACACCGACCTAAAGAAGGATGCAAAGCTGAGAGTGAGCCGGAAGTGGCTATGTCGGAGCCGACTACGTCGGCTGCACAAAGCGCCTAAGTCTACCTGAACGTCGTGAAATTTTCGGATCGTCTGACGAGTCGGACCTCTCGTCACCAAGACGAATTCGTTCGATCGACATTGAGAGAGGTGGTGCATTAGGCCACCGAAAGGATGATGAAGTTGAATCAATGATGCATCACGGTTAAAGCGATCCTTCGATCAAGATGTCGGTACCTCTTTTGACACCATGCATGAAGCTAGGGATCGCAGCATCATGCGTGTCGCTCCTGAGAAAAAAGCGCAGATGCCTCCTCAGTGAGTTTTGGATCGCCTATCGGACACAATAAGTGATCGTATTCGAAATAAGATTATTCGATTCATTAAGGCTCCACGGCCTTGATTCTAGTGCGAGCACCTTTCACAATGAATATGATTTCTTCATCTATTTGTTATTCCCACATCGATGGTACAGCGGGAACAACAAACGTGATGGACTCTCGCTGATCTAGGCGCGGATTGCATTCATTCACAATGTCAAGGAGATTGAACGCGATATCTGGCTTGAAAAGCTTACTGTACTTTGCAACAGGTTTGAGAAACGAACCTCATCCAATCACGGTATAAACTGCATCGGTTATCAAGAGAGGCCGGGTTACCACGCCTCTCCTGGAATAATTCTTGACATTATTGTAACAACAACTTGGCACGAGCTCCCTAGGAATCGTACTACATGAACAACCCCTGGTGGATGGTACGCGTCTATTCTGAGATGTACAAAGGGATTTCTAATTTTAAATCCCTTTACAAATGCGCTGGACTTTCATTTTCCGATGCGCTTTCTCCGGCGATGGATGTGCCTTTTTATACTGCTCGACAAGGCCTAAACCATCCACCATAGTTTGTGAGCGAGGTTCCGAACTTTCTGCCGGAGGCATATGGCCCCAGCACCGAATAAGGTAGCTTGTTCGAAGTCCCTTTTCACCGCGGTAATTTAATAGGCGTTCCTCGAGGAAGGTTGGCGACTGTGCGCGTCAACCAATGGATGAGGCGGAGGAGGAAACACGTCCGCTTACTGATCCGCGGCTTCAACCTGATGCTGTAATAAAATTGATCGCGTAACTTGTGAGTTTGGAAGGACCTTGACACGAAAGGAACAAGCGTCTGGATTAGGTTGTTGTGAACCGTCTCCGCTCGAAGCGGGAGAAGCGCCAATCGTTAGTTCGCCTTTGCACATCTTGATAATAAGTGGGCAAAAACGCTCTCTTTTCGACGAGCTAGTGGAAGCTGATTAGGATATATATCGATTTCGCGGGAAGGTATTCGAGCTTCAGACAATGTCTGAGAGGCAGCATTACGAGAACAATTGTAAGTTGGTGATGCTTGATAAGGGCTTTATTCAACAGAAGAAGCCCTCTACTGTTAGTATGGCCTGGGCGACTAGTGTCGAACGTAGGATGCTTGCTCATCCTACGTGGCATTTAAATCTTATATTCGTTTCCTAGGCTGCGTAGCACAATGGAACGATGAACATGGGTATCAACTTATAACTCCCCACGTTAGTCGCTATGTGTCGTAGTAAGTTTACTGTATATAGTAGAATTGAGTCACCTTCATTAAATAAAAGAACGTCTCTCCTTTCATTCTTATTAGCTTTTCGCTTTTGTCGATCCAAGGCTTCTGTGATGGAACCTTGTACGAAGCGGGCAACCATTTTACGAGTCAGTATAATTTTTTTTGTTGATCGCTTTCTTTGGCTACAGTGCTCTGTGAGTGTACTGCGGAAAGATCAGTTGTCGCTATAACGAGTGCGTCGTTCAAATTGCTGGATTTGATGCTAACTAGATCGGTATCCTGGTTAGTAAGACTCTCGTCGCTCCTACTTTCCTCTTCGTCAGCGAAGTCGATATGATCGACATCGCCGTCGAATGTAGTGACCTCACGGTCAACACGTGATGATAGAGAGACGAATTAGTCGTTCTTTTAAAGGAGTTTCTCCCCTCCTCAAACAGAGTTACACCCTAAAAGTTAAGAAGAAGCGGATGGCGCAAGCCATCTTCAAAGAATGGCGTATGCTTCGTCGACGCGTGGACCGAGTTATTGATTTCTTGTTCCTCCATCGGCAAGAATTCGCTCCAATTTGTGAAAGAATGGACTTACTCTCGAAAGATCTTTTCGGGAACACGGTTGGCGCGTTATCATCTGTTACATGGTGGTTAGAGGTAGGCATCTGTAAGAGCGTTCCGAGTGCTTTTAGCACGGAGAGTTAAAACGAAGCTGTGAATCGTGGGTCCCGATCGGAAACGAGTTCACGAAGCAGCCCGTGAAGGCGAAAGACCCTGTCGATAAAGACAGGAGCACAACCCGATCCGTTAACTGATTCAATTGAAACAACCAGGTGTACTATCTTGCTTATATTTGCCTACAAACACAATAACACCAGAGTTCTTGTGGGGATATGCAGGGAAACCTAAGACGAAGTCCATTGAAACAGATTCCAGCACTCTGCTGGGACGGGCAGAGGCTGCAACGGGGAAAGAAGAGAAGTACTAGACTTAACCCGTTGACAGAACTCGCAGGCCCGAACGTACTTGCACACGAACTGATACTGGAGGGTACAGTAAAAGTAGCGGCTGGCTGTGAGATGTGTCCTCTCTCGACCACGATGCCCACCAACAGGTGCGTCGTGATACTCATACATGATATGCAATCGCAGATCACCATATTTTGGTACGACGACACGAGGCGTGTCGCCGGCAACAGATCGGTATTATAATAAGCATTTGCGAACTGTATGTATATCCGTAGAGGATCGATATACTTTTGACAACTATTTTAGGCTCTTCTATGAAGGTTGTGAGATTGATGCATCAATCGTACCATCTCCGGATCATAAGCCTTTCGTATGTCTTCCAATAAGGTGACGACGGAACACTCGAAGCCTATACCGCGACAGTGGTCGGAACAATGTCGGGTTGCACAGCCGGTTCGAAATTGGGCCAGCGCGAGAGTGCGTCAGCGGCGACATTAAGTCGTCCTGGCTTATTCTCAAAGGAAAAGTTATACTCCGCGAAGAATGACAGTCACCTCGCCATCCGCTGCGAGAGATGCGGAAGTTCTACGGTCGTGCGTAAAGACGCACGGTCCGTATAGACGATAAAGGGTCTATCACCTAGCAGATAGACTCGGAACTTAGCCAGCGCGTACTTCATGGAAAGGCGTTCCTTGTCATGGACGGGGTAGATGCGTTCAGCTGGTTGCAGCATAACAGACGACACTTTCCGCATCGTCTACATCCTACTGCATTAACGCACAGCCGATTGCAATGTCGCTGGCATCTCAGACCACGTGGAATGGTTTATCTTGGTCTGCAATTGATAAGACTGGCGATCGTATCAAGCTTTGCTTGACACCTTCGAAAGAACGCTGGCAGTCGGCACTCCATTCCCACTTCTCATACTTTTTCAATAAACGAGAGAGACAACAGTCATCTCGGCGTAATTGCGTGAATATTTATGCAAATAAGCCGCCAGGCCAAGAAATTTTCGAAGTCCCTTGACATCGGTAGGCATCGGCCAGTCGGTGATCATCTTGGTCTTTTCCGGATCGGGACGGACGCCATTTTTACCCACGATGCAACCAAGAAGTGATATTTCACTAGCAGCAAATATACACTTCTTGAGGTTGGCGTACCACTTGTGCTCGCGCATACGTGTAAGAACCTTCCAGACGTGAAGTCGGTGCAATTCCACATCCGTTTGGCCGTCCATACCCCGTCTATGGACGAACACATCATCGAAGTAGCTGGGCGCTGGTCTCAACGGATTTGTCACACATCTGTTGAATGTGACAAGCAAATTACTTAGTCCTTGTGGCATTACTAGCCAATCCCAAATTATACCGCTTAGGATGCTCACTGCAGTATACGGGATGTCCTTTTCGCGGATAAGGATCTGATAGAATCCGTCGATCAGATCCATTGATGAAAAGTGGTACTATTGCCATACCATTGATGATGACATCTATCCTTGGTATCGGTGTTTGAGCCGGAACGGTTGCGGCATTCAACTTGGTGAAGGCATGTACTACCTGCCATCCCCATGTGGATCAGAAGGTCAGAGAGCTATGTGAAAAGGTAGACTCCTTCACATGGCCGGCTGCTAAGCGATCTGCAAAGCATTTTTCGATTGCTGGTACTTGTTCACGAGGCAGTGACCATTGATTCGTGACACAATACTTCATATCCGGTTTCAGGTCGATTTCGTGACGAGTACCTTTTTCCTTAGGTAACTCGCACGGCACTGATTCTGGAAAAACATCCCTGAATTCTAAAAAACATCATCGAGAGGATTTGCCTTGAGAGATTCCCACGATTGGGATGTATATCGCACGAGGACACTCTCGTCCATTGGTGAGCTACTGAGAACTCTTTCATCCTCAGAAAAGACCATTGTCGATAGGATATCACTTATGTACTCATCTTCCGCGACGAGTACGCAGATATGCTTGACGTTGCCATTAAGCAGATCACGCAAGAACCCCTTTTGGTTCAGCAAGGGTAACTGAGTGATCTTCGAAGTTAAGTTCGGAGTCGCAATAAGATCAAGTTTATAACTACCTTTTATTGATCTGTTATTCGATTTCTCTGTTATCTCATGGAAACTTATTTTCATAGTCCGCTAAGAACTTATTCCATCAACCCTAGCCTTTTGGGCTAACTTATCTTCAGATACACATAGATTTGCTCCCTCGGCGTCTTTTGTCAGTGGTTACGTTACCACGACCATATCCTTTACATTATGTTCTTCAGTTGATCTAGGATCATCGTATTGCCAATTATTGGCAATTGGTTGGTTACTCTCTGAGTGTTGTCCACTAAGAGGACACCCGTGACCTGGTCCGCTCGACTTATTCGAGTGGTGGGCCTTCGGCGCTTCCTGAGTTTCTATGCAGTCTCCGGGAACTTGGTCTACAACGTGATAGTTAGTCATATTGTGGTCTTGGCAGTCGTACTAACAGCTGTACTACACGTTGAGGCCATTGTACTCACTCGCAATACTTCTACAGGATGGTGGACGCTCCAAGACGTTCATCAGATGACCTTCTGGTGAGCAAGCGGTAGGCATATCGACTGTTCGTCAATGTCTGCTGACTTGTGGCTTGTACATTCTGAGCCACGGTATGTAAGGGATTACATCAAACTTGTCATCCAAGTTCAACACGATGAAATCATCGTCATAATCGACTTCTTTCAGTGTATAGGTAATCCCACTTCACGTTTCGTCACTGTTACGGATGCGCCTGCCGCGAGGCGTATCGCCATCCTCGTTGGAGGGATCTCGAGCTCAATAAATTTAAGTTTGATATTACCTAGCGACTGGTATCGTACAAAGTTGTTCAACGCCCCACACTCGACTAGAGCTGTAGTGCCATGTCCTTTGCCGCTTCGATCTTCAAAGTAATGAGAGAAACCTGATTACCAGGTGCAGTATCACACAATTATTGTGTGTTGGGAGCAACGATCATAAGATTCCTGCAAATTCACTTAACGTTGCTAGATCAGTGGGTGCTCCGCACCTACTGACCCCGACCGTTTTTTACTGTCCGTTATGATGTTGGTTTTTGCAACAGCGTCGGACCCACGCCTTGGACCCTTCTTGGCCACTTGACGATCACTGCATCCTGCGGTACGTGGTACCTCGTTTAGGGCACTGCATTCGTATGCGTAATGTCCTGTTTTTTTTTACATCTATCGCATCTCTGGAACTCCTTATTATTAGTATCGCGCGATATTTCACTCACAGCGTAACAGAGGTCCATCGGTTCTGGACCTCCATTTTCCTGTCGCCTTGGAGGACGATAAGAATTTGAATTCACGTGAGCTTCTTTCACGCTAAAATCCTCCTGTTTCGCAACCCGGATTAACTCTTCCAGGGTATCAGATTCCAGTAGGAGCAGGTAGGTTTTGACTAAACTGTCCGTGAGGGCTTGCATGAACAACATGATCAACGTTTGTTCATTCATCGAATTTGCTGTAATGTAACTCGTAAGGTGACGTATGTACTGAATGTATGAGTGTACATCACGTTTTCCTTGTTTGAGATTTAGGAGTTCAGAGCGAGCCCTGAACTCAGCTCGCGGCGGTTCAAATGTTAGCCTGAGCCGGGATTTGAAGACCTCGAACGAACCAAATGCGTATGGGTCGTGTAGCTCGCGGCCTAAGAATCAAGCCTTCGCACGTCCTGCCATGTTCGATTGAGCAAATGAGACTTGCATTAACTCATCGACGATATGACCGGCCCCTTTGGCGTCATCCAGTTCAACAAATAATCACAATAGAGAGTCTCTTTCGGCTCCTTTGTACTTGGAGATGTCAATCTTCAGCAATTCGGGTCGACGTGTGTGTGTCGACCCGGTAGCAGAAGCCTGCTGCTGTCGCGACACCTCGAACTGTTGAGCTCTCTGTTCTCTCAGCAGCTCTGTCTGTTGAGACCCTTGTTGGTAAAACAAGGCTACCTTTTCCCGTTCATTGTCAAGTTCATCATGGGTGAACCTGGTAATGGTGGCGTGTTTTCTGTCTGGTCCCAGAGCGGACAGCATTGTGCCGACGGCTTCTTGCCCTATCGTTGAACTCAATCGTTTGACGCCATTCCATTCAATTTGACTAAAAAATAGCAGAAGCTTTCACTCATGGGATGGAAGGCCTCTCCTTAATCATCCAACATGTTCATGGTCGTTGGGCGGACTACAAAGTGCTGTCAGGTATAAAGGGGCACAGATTTCTTGTACTGTCGCAGTACAAAGCAACTACACTGAACACAGATTAAGAAGGTGCATCGGAATATTACGTACACGTATGTGTAGAGGAATTTTTCAGTACAAGGTAAGGATAAGAGTAGATATACATTTGGTATAGTTAATCTCCTGTTAACAAATCCTATTTAGTCTTCTTTTAACTGTATCTAAATACAAACATGTATTGTAATTATCTGCTCACCACTCATTGCATTCTTCTGTCGTGGCTCGGTATACTTGGTTGATATCATTCATATACATCAGCCAATGAGCAGTGTATTACTACTGCAGCGTAATACTGTTGTAACGGGGAACGCCCTTACCAGATGGCTGGTAAGACCTTGTGTTGACTGAACACAAGGCTGCGTACTCGCGACGTCACATTTACGTGGCGTGAGGAAGCGCACGGAAGTAAATAGAACTAAAAGCTCTTTCTAGGGAAAAAGTAGAACTGTATTTAATATAGTTAAGATTTCTTTGAAAATCATCTTTGTCTTGACCTAACTATATTAAACTGCAATCTCCTGTATGGGTTTCTTGATCACCACCCATTGCTCACGTCCAGCAGCGATTGGTGATTAATTAGGTTGATGTAGTGTCTGCATCAACCAAAAGTGGAGCAACCCAGAATATTACCCTCGGGGTTAATATTCCGCCAACATCACCTCTTCGCGAGTGATGTTAATTGAATGTTATCTAAATAGATATTATTCAAAAATTGATACATTCGTATCAATTTTATGTAACGGGCTCACCCCGTTACATCATCCTCCCCTTAACCATCAGTCACCATAGTGAGTGATTTGATTGATTGGAGACAGAGTGAACACCGTCTTGTCGCACTGGGGAAAGCAAACACCTGTTGGTTTATTTTTCCCTTATCATTCCATCTTTTTCAGCGCATGACGAGTTCGTCTATGCGCCGCGCGAGAAAGGGTGCATCTAAAGCGGCTGCACGGATGCGTGCAGCAGGCGTTTTGTCGCCTGCTGATGCAGATAAGCAGCCTGAAACACCCAATGTTGCAAGTGCACGTGCACATCCACGTGCAGCTCCTTCATTCGCAGCTTCGGCTGCGGATGGTAGTCCCATGGACGTAGACCCCGAATTAGAGGTTCGCTATTCGGGCGAGTCGGACTCCCCGTCCGACTCGAAGTCGCCCGAAAAGCCCGTCCCCAAAGCTGTGAGTGCGGGAACGACTACTGCTGTACCTCGTGGCAGTCGCGATTTGCGCCGTGAAATGTTCGGGTCATCCGTCGAGTCTGAGCACTCGTCGCGGGTATCGAACCGATCGCGCTCGCATTCATATGATGCGAGTGCAAAACATGAGGAAGTTAGTCATCATGATGATGTCGATGACTCTTCGCGGAGTCATTGCAGTCGTAGCAATGCCAGTTATTGCGGCGATCGTAGTGTTAGTACCCATGTCGGCACTAAGCAAGAGGAGAAGGATCGAAACGCGTTACGATTTGATCCTGAAAACAAACCATGGATGTCTTCCTTACGCAATCTGAGAGAGTGGTATGGTTATACCACTGGGAGTTGTCGGATCCCACTCTTTGATTCGTTAAGATTCCATGGTCTTGATATCAGTGCGAAAGACTATCGCACTGAGCATGAGTACTACATCGATGTCTTTTTCAGACATCGATGGTACCACGGCAACCGCAGCCGAGAAGAAGGTTAGTTGGTGCAGGCGTGGAACTCTTTTGTCGGCAACATCGAAAATGTTGGCCGCGAGGTTTGGCTGGCCAAATTTATTGCAGCTCGCAAGAGGTGTGAACAGAAGTCGCCAACCGGTGCTCGGTTAAGGTGCACCGATTATCTCGAGAGGCGGTTTACCTAGCCTCTCGTGGGGAGAGAACTGTCAGAGTTGTGGTGACAACTCTGTTCGCGCCCCTAGGGATGCCTTCCTCCCTAATAAGCCCTACTGGAGGGCGCGCATCTCGTCCGAGATGTACCAAGGAATTGGAACTTTACAATCCCTTTAAGAACGCTCCGGGCGTATGTTCGACGATGGCCTTCCATCATCAAAGGGTGCGTCTCGTCATACTGCTCGACGAGACCGGGCACACCCATCATTAGCTGGGAGCGGGGATCCCTGCTGTTCCACGAGGGTGGATACCCCCGTCACTGGACGAGATAACTCGTTCTTGATCCTGAATCGTCATGTTAATTCAAGATACGCTCCCCAAGGAAGCGTTGACCACCGTGTGAGCCCACCAAATGATGTGGAGGAGGAGGAAAAACCTCCCCAAGTCGTTCGACTCACCATCTCGACCCACACGAGATGGATCGTGCAATCGTTGAGTTGCGCGAGGATTTGGAGCACGAGAGGGACAGAAGCTACGCTCTGAAAGATCTTGTGCGGAAGAACCGCAAGGATCGTGAATCTGGTCGTGCGAAGGATCGTGCTGATTACGCCCTTGCACAGCTTGAGGTCGAGCGTGATGTCCGTTCCCTTGGTGACGAGCTGGCGACAGCTCTCCAAGCTATCTCTCGGTGGAATGAAGAGGTTTCTTCACTACGCGACAGACTGATCGCTTGGAGCTCGAACGCAAGAATCTGATAGAGATTCTTGAACATGGGTGCTATCTTCACCGTCGGAAGAGGGTTCGTACTGACAGTACGGGCGGAGGCACCCCACGTAAAGCGTAGGATGCGTACGCATCCTACGCGGCAGCTCGATCGTGTATGCGTTGCCTTGTCGGCGCAGCACACGAAAGGGGCCGATGTACTTGGGCAGTAGTTTACTGCTGCTCACGTTGGTCACTACGTGTCTAGGTATATTTGCCGTAGATAGTAGGACTAATCGCCTTCAATAAACGAAAGAACATTTGATCGTCTATTCTGATCAGCGTTCCCTTTCTGCCGGTCCACCGCATGAGCGATGGAGCCCTGCACGAAACGAACCACTGCTTCTCGAGCCAACAGAAATCCTTCTACTGACGAGACATTGTTTTGTTCAGTTCGCCTTGTGCGAACTGCAGAAAGAGTTCTTTCCTCTTTCTGTTCGTCAGCGAGGGTGTCATCATCCTCGTTGGAATAGTCGTTGGCGATGCTGAAAATACCAGTATCGCCATCATCATCTAACTCAATAATAGCGTCATCGCTATTATTAGGATGATCTTATTCTCCGATGTCGACCTGATCGACATCGGCATCATACGTGACGACGTTAGCATCGACAAGTGATGAGCAAGAGCCAGAACGGTTTTTGCTCGAGCGAGTCCCTCTCCCCTTAACCAAGAGTCACACTCTAATAGGGTGGGCAGACGCGGATGGTGTAAGTAATTCAAGAAGAACGGTGTGTGCTGGGTTGACGCATGCACCGAATTATTGACGGCGAATTCCACCATGGGGAGTAATTTGCTCCAACTCGGGAACGAGTGGACGTATCCTCGAAGTGTCTCTTCGAGGTCACGGTTTGCACGTTCCGTATGACCATCGGTTTCGGGATGGTCAAATGTTGACATCTTCAATCGCGTTCCAAGTGATCGGAACACGGATTGCCAAAACTCCGCCGTGAACCGAGGGTCACGGTTGGACACGAGTTCACGGGGTAATCCGTCGAGTCGAAATATTGTGTCAATAAAGACACGAGCACATCCCTGTGCCGTGATCGACTCGGGTACAGCATCAAGATGCACCATCTTGCTGAACCGGTCTACGAGCACAAGAATATCATTATTCTTGTGGTCATCGTCGGGGAAACCGAAGACGAAGTCGATGAAAACGGACTGCCAGCACTCTGCCGGGACAGGGAGAGGCTGTAAAGGTGCACGGGATAAAGGATTAGGCTTCACTCGTTGACAAACCTTGCAAGAACGAATGTACTTGCGTACAAACTGATACTCGCGGGGCCAATAAAAGTCACGACTTACCGTAAGGTAAGTCTTCTCCCTACCACGATGGCTACCTGTTGGGGCATCGTGACACTCATACAATATGCGCAAGCGCAAATTGTTATGAGCGGGTACGACGACACGAGGCGTGTCGCCGGCAACGGCTGTATAGTACACCAACCCGTTGCGTGTTTTGTACCGATCTGATGAGGAACGGTACAAAGCCGATAAATCTTTCAACGATTTACAAGTTCGATTCACCAGATGATCCATCAAGCGCAGAATATCCTTATCTTCTGCGTAGGCCATTCTTACTTCGTCAAGTAACGTTGAAGACGGGACACTGACTGTAAGTATCGCAACAGTGGGATTCTCCTCACTGTTGGATGCCCGGCTCGAAATCGGGTCGCCGCGAAAGCGCGTCAGCGACGACATTCAGTCGTCCTGGTTTATACTCGACGAAAAATTTGTACGCCGCGAAGAAAGACAGCCCCCTCGCCATTCTTTGTAAGAGGTGCGAACTGTTTACGGTCGTGCGTAGTGACGCATGGTCCGTAAAGACAACGAACGGTCTATCTCCCAAGAGATAGACACGAAAATAAGCCAGTGCGTATTTCATGGCAAGGAGTTTTTGTCATGCACTGGATAATCACGCTCAGCTGCTTGCAGCTGACGCGATTGATAGCAGATGACGTGCTCTGCTCCATCTGTATCAAATTGCATCAACGCACAGCCGATCGCAAAATCTCTGGCGTCACAGACCAGGTGGAATGGTCTGTCCTGATCTGCAATCGCCAGAATGGGCGAATGCATCAAGCTCTGCTTGGTACGTTCAAAGTAACGCTGATAGTCAGCGTTCCATGACCACTTCACATTTTTCATGAGTAAACAAGAAAGATGCATAGTCATCTCGGCGTAATTGCGCGAGTACTTGTGCAAGTATGCCGCTAGCCCAAGGAACTTTCTTAGTCCCTTGACATCGACTGGCACAGGCCAGTAGGTGATCGTCTTGATCTTTTCGGGATCAGGGCGTACGCCGTGTTTACCCACGATGCACCCAAGAAGTGGTATTTCGCTAGCCGCGAATACACACTTCTTGAGGTTGGCATACAACTTATGCTTCCGCATAAGTCGAAGAACCTGACGAGCGTGTGTTCTGTGAGTTTCCACGTCCGTCTTCCCATTCATAGCCCGACTATTGACGAACAAATCGTCAAAGCAACTCGGTGCGAAGTCCTGCACCGGTCTCAACAGATTTGTTATACATCTGTTGAACGTTGCAGGGGCGTTACTCAGCCCCTGTGGCATCACTAGCCACTCCCACAGTATACTTCTTGGGGTGCTCACCATCTATGATTAAGTCCTTCCTCGGTATCGGCATCTGAGCCGGTACCGTTTCAGCATTCAACTTCTTGAATGCGTGCACTATCCGCCACCCTCCTGTGGCCTATCACACACAGAAGGTCGAAGATCTGTGAGGGGAAGTTGATTCCCTCATATGGCCCGCTACGAAGCGACCGGCAAAGAACTTGTCGATCGCTAGTACTTGTTCACGAGGCAGTGGCCGCTGCTTCATGACACAGTACTTTGAGCCCAGTTTGAGCTCAATCTCGTGTCGAGTGCCTTTGTCCTTAGGCAACTCGCATGGAACGGATTCAGGGAAAACATCCTTGAATTCGATCAAATCCTTATACAAAGGATTTCCTGAAGCGACTCCCAAGATTATGACGTGTATCGTTCAATCCGAGTCTTCTCATCGAGGACACTTTCGTCCATCGATGAGCTGCTGAGAACCCGTTCGTTCTCAGCAAATACTGTTGCCGACCGAATATCGGTCACATACTTATCCTCTGTGACGAGTATGCATTAAAAGCTATTTTTAATGTAAATTCTTATAAAATTTTTTAATTTAAATTAAAACAATTTAAATTTTATTGTATTGTAATTAAATGCAAAATTTTATCTTTTAAATTAAAAAAACGTTGGTTTTTTAATAAAAATAAAAAATTTTATTTATTAAAAAATTGTTTAATTTTAGTAAAAAATAATAATTCACTAAAGATAAATAAAAGCATACCATTTCTTAGTAATCTGCTTGACCTTGCCACTACGCAGATTACGCAGGCACCGTTTCGGATCCAGCGTTGGCAATCGAGTTATCTCCGAAGTTAACTTCGGAAGCACAATCAGATCAAGCGTATAAGCGCCTACGCTTGATCCGTCATTGACCAAGACATTCAATGTTTGGGTTTCTTCCTGGGTACTTGTTTCCTCAGGTCGCTGAGAGCCTGTTCTCTCAGCATGTAACTCTTGAGGAATCCTTTTCTCAAGTACGTGTGGATTTATTTCCTCGACGTCTCTGACTGTGGCTGTGCAACCACAGTCAGGTAACGATCCTCTATGGTCGACTTTCCAGTCGACCTAGGATGACCGTGTTGCCCTTCGGTGGCAACCGGTTTCTTCTTCCTAGGATGTTGCCCGCAAGTCATGCATCCATGTCCCGGTCCACTCGACTTATTCGAGTGGTGGACCTTCAACTCTGTCTGTACTTCTGTACAGCCGCTGGGAGCTTTCTCCACAGTGTAGGGATCAGCTACACTGAGGTCTTGTGAAGTCGTGCTAACGACCGTACCGCAAGTGAGGCCATCACACTTACTCGCAGTACATCCACACGCTTGTGGACGCTCCATGACGTTCATCAGATGTCCATTTAATAAACAAGCGGCAGGCATCTTCACGGATCGATGCTGCCAGCTCACTCTTGGCTCGTACCTTGTGAGCCAAGGTAATCCCAGGGTGACATCAAATTTTCATCCAGATTCAGTACGATGAAATCATCATTGTACTGTTCGCTCTCTGACGTGTAGTGGATTCCTACTACACGTTTCTCAACGGTTATTGAAGCGCCTGTGGCAAGGCACACCGTCATCCTCATTGGAGGGATGTCGCGCTCAACGAACTTGAGCCTACGACCCTCTAGTGACTGACGACTAACAAAGTTGTTCGACGCCCCACAGTCAACTAGAACACGAAGTGAAAATCATTTGTCACTTGCAACTTCAAGGTGATGAGTGATATCTCATCACCAGGTGCAGAGACACACAATGATTGTGTATCTGGAGCAACTTTCGTCAAGAGATTTGCAAATTTTCTTGAGGTTGCTGGATCAGTAGGGCGCTCCGCCCCTACTGACTCCGACCATTTTTTGATGGTCCGCTTCGCTGTTGCGGTTTCGCAACAGCATTGGACCTACTCCCATTGCCCTTCTTGGCAAATAGCCGATCATTTCGCTCAGTATTGTTTGGTACTGGGCGTGGGGCACTACACTCGTAAGCGTAGTGTCCCAACTTCTGGCAGCAGTTGAACTTCTGCAATCGCTTGTTGTTTGAAGAGCAAGGTATCTCGCTCTCAACATAACAGAGGTCCATTGGTTCTGGACCTCCAGTCTCTTGTCGTCTCGGTGGACGATAAGAGCTCGAGCTAGCATGAGCCTGCCTCATGATAAAGTCCTCCTGTTCCGCAGCTGAGATTGCTTGTTCAAGCGTATTCAACTCTAAGCGGAACAGGTGGTTCCTGACGGGCCCATCTACGATCCCTTGCATGAACACAGTAATAAGTGTGTGTTCATGGACTGGATTAGGAATTATACTACTCGCGAGGAGTCGCATATGTTGAGCGTAAGCGTGCACATCACGCTTACCCTGCTTGAGTTTCAGAAGCTCTGACCGAGCCCTGAACTCAGCCTGTGGCGGCTCAAACGTCTGTTTGGGCCGAGTTTTAAAGGCTTCCAGCGACCCAAAAGCATATGGGTCGCTCATCTCCAGCCCTAAGGCCCAAGTCTTGGCAAGTGGGTTTGATCAAATGTGAGTTTCATTTGCTCATCGTCGATACGTCGTGCCTTTATGGCTCTGTCTAGTTCGACGAACCATAACAACAGGGAGTCTTCCTCGACTCCTCTGTACTTGAAGATATCAACCTTCAAAAATTCGGGACGACGCTTATGTGTCGTCCCACCCACATCAGCATTGAATTGCTGCTGTCTCAACAGCTCTGTCTGTTGAGCACCGATTTCTCTCAACTGCTCGGCCTGTTGAGAGCCTTGCTGGTGAAGCAAAGCTACTTTTTCTCTTTTGGAGACAAATTCATTTTGAATGAACCTGGTTATAGCGGCATGTTGTTGGTCTCTGTCAAGAGACTCTAACATGACGCTAATGGCGCTTTCACCTACGGTAGAACTCATACGTCCAACCGCACTCCACTCGATGTCACTCACATATGAAAAGTCTTCACGCATGGCGTGAAAGCTATCCACCTCATTCAACATGTTCATATCAGATGAGGTGGTTATGGTCGCTGAAAGGACTACGAAGTGCTACCAGGTGAAACGGGGCACGCCCTTACCAGATGACTGGTAAGACCTTGTGTTGACTGAACACAAGGCTGCGTACTCCCGACGTCACATTTACGTGGCGTGAGGAAGCGCACGGAAGTAAATAGAACTAAAAGCTCTTTCTAGGGAAAAAGTAGAACTGTATTTAATATAGTTAAGATTTCTTTGAAAATCATCTTTGTCTTGACCTAACTATATTAAACTGCAATCTCCTGTATGGGTTTCTTGATCACCACCCATTGCTCGCGTCCAGCAGCGATTGGTGATTAATTAGGTTGATGTAGTGTCTGCATCAACCAAAAGTGGAGCAACCCAGAATATTACCCTCGGGGTTAATATTCCGCCAACATCACCTCTTCGCGAGTGATGTGAATTGAATATTATCTAAATAGATATTATTCAAAAATTGATACATTCGTATCAATTTTATGTAACGGGCTCACCCCGTTACAACTGTATTACCTGTTAGGACAATGGTATAAGAATGTGATGTCTCGCTAACAGAATATTTACACTTGATATTTACCCGATGTAAAACATCATGTCACGAACTCACCCAGTTACAAGTGACGACATCCGTGTTTGTGCCACAATTTTGTGGTAGGTACGCTATTGCTGTACCTCAGCCAGATGAATCCAAGTGCGTACCGCACTTAGGGCCTTCTTCAGTCTTTTCCGTGTCTTTGCACGGAAAGTCTCGTATAACGGTCTGACCCCGTTACATCTACCAACTACAGTAGTTCGATCTTATAGTCATTAGTTTTACCATTTTCGTTGTGACTACTGAACGGGGCTTCATAATTGCATATAACAAGAAAGCTTGAAAAATCCAGCAAAGGATGATGAATTGGTACTGAGTAAATATTCTAGACCGAAATCACTAAGGAACTTGTTAAGATGGTGGTGGTTCAGATTTCCTATTTTAATGGGTATATTAACTATGTGCAAGATCTCTGGTATATCTTAAGCCATGCAGTGATCACCAGTGGGTGACCCGGGGGCTGACCGTGACTAGGGCCAGTAAATACTGGCCACTCTGTAGATTCGCGCTCCAGCAACTCAATGCAGGCATAGAGCATGGCACCCGAAGTTGCGATCGCTACTTTCAATGCTCTCTCCCCGATCGCACGCAGGTGACAGATGCAGGTGACCCAATAACTTTTTGTGCTCCCACGTATATCAATGGACGCCGCTCGGTAGACAGCTTCATTTCTGTCCGTCCACAGCTTCGTTTGGCATATCGTGGCAAAGATGTGCCAGATTCGCTTCCAGACCCGTTCGGCTTCTACCACATCATCTTGGAACCGTTCCTTCACGATCCCTGCCCGGTGCTTCGGTATAGCGTGTACTTGTCTGCTAGCGCATGCTTCCAAGAATTATTGAGTGCGCTGGCGGGACTCTCGTTCCCCAGTCCAATGCGTAACTACTTTGGTCCATAGAGCTACGGCGCATGAGAAAATTGCTAAGATGAATATTGTACCAATTTAAGTACTGAATTGGCTAAGTGAAGTGATCAAGCAAAACGCAATGATTACAAGCCCATATATCGTGCACATAGTTTCAGTTCATGCCATGTAGGGATGTTAGGTAAAAAGTCCCTGTTAATAACACTTTACTTTTTACTAGCGTTAAAAATGTTAATAACAAGGCCTCATTTTAAGCAGAATTTTTACCAATAATTATCCAACAACAGTCAAGTAATGTGTCAAAGAATTATGAATGGGAGGTTGCGCTACAACTATCCCCACTGTCCGTCGTCCACCCGTTACCGCCAACCGGACTTGGCAAGGGTAGAAACAATGGACTGCCATCTACGCAATCAGTCTTAAAGGCTCACTGTTCCCGCGAACGGCTTTACACATACCTTCTCTGTAATGAAATTAATTCTACATTCTTTGCGATTCGCAGGTTTAAAATTCCCACCATCGACGCCTTCATCTTCTGGTGTGAGTGTTCTTTGAAACGGTGAAAAAGGCCGGGTGAAATTTAAGGCCAAGTGCAACTACTGTTCACTTAGTTTGCAACCTCAGGAAGTTTGCATGAAGGTCCTCGTTGTACAGGTATTCCGCGTTGTACTGCTTGGTTTTGCGATATCTCAGCTAACAGCATCACACAGTCGTGCACAGGTGCTCCTATTGAGGCGATGTTTAAGGCTCAGAACCTCGTCAGCAAGCGGTCGAATTTTTTTTTGATGTATGCATTGTGTATGCAGATCTCTTTTCTTCTTCATGGTGACTAGCGTTTTCCCTCCGGCACGATTGTTCCATCGCATTTCGATGAATTCACCCAGCCAGGCCACTCTACATAGAGAGAACCTGCTTTGTGGAGCTATGATATTATCTGTATAACTGTTAAAAGCTGGGTGAAACGATATTAACTGGTAAAACATGAAAAGCTAATAAAAGTGGTAGAAAGTGTAATAATGTTAAAGACTTGGTTAAAAGTGTTAAAAAGTGTTAAAAAGTCACGGGACTTTTTACCTAACATCCCTAATGCCATGCGGCCGAATACAGCCTGATTTGTCAGGTTCGTAATAACAGACAAGAGGTGGGGGTAGAGAGGTGACAAATGGGAGGGGCAGTCGGACATGTGCTACTCGCACCGGATCAGTAGACACCCTGTGCTTAATTGACATCTTGATGCAAGAAGCAAGAAGTGCAATAGCGGCACAGAGAACAAATAAGCGTATGCGCTGTGACCAGCCGGTTGTGCAAAAAAACTTTTGTGGACCTCCTCCTCTCCTACCGTGCTTACAAAAGTGTATGCTTTCTACCGTGACAAAAGGAGCAATCGTGCACCGACTATCTCCGAGGTCATCAATTTCTTAATGTCATATGAGGTTGCTGCCGGGATGCTGTCGATCGAATCGTCTTCTTTATGAGCTTGCACTGATTGTTTTTTCACGAACGTTCTGGTCTTACTGCTACGTACGGTAACTCGAAAGATACATCCGTACGATCTGTGGTGCTGTGGGATTGTATCCTCATTGTACGAATGGCTTGTCAATGCAACCGATACTGTACGCAGATCAGTTGCTCATATTAATGGTTGAGGGAGTAAGGGAAGAGCATTGAGAGAGCGGAAGCGAGAAAGTAAGAGAACGCGTAGCTCTGCGTGGCTTAGCTCAAAACTGACATTCAGGTACTACCGTGATACGAGACGATCGACGGCGCTCTCCGTTCGCTTCGAAGATCCCATGC
>JH598312.1:42508-58925 GCA_000173235.2 Hyaloperonospora arabidopsidis Emoy2
AGAGCAAGCTTCTCGGAGCCAATCAGCACATCCCGCATAATCAGTTGAGCACGGCCCACAGCGGCAAGGAGCTGCCTTGACGACGATTTCACCATCGTCTGGTCCATGCCATCGTCGCTAATAACATCGCCATTCGAAAGTCTCACGCCTTGTACTTCATTCCTCATCATATGGTTTGTGACAGCTGAGAGCGCCTTTATTTCACTGCGAATGGCGTACGCATCGCTTAGCCGCAATGAATTCGATACCCTAATCTGCCGGTCCCAAGAACGAATTGCCTGAACATTTAATAACTCGGAAGACATTGCGTCGACATCCACCTCCGTCGTACAATTGCTAGAGCTGTGAAGTGATAAAGCAGTGACCTTTCGATCCCAATAGTCATCAGCAAGGCGTTGTTCGACAATCTCGGTGGTCATTTGTTTATCCACGCTTGACAAGTCGCTATTTGAAGCCTCGCCCGAACTTGTTGACAACCCTACTGCTCCTGGCTGCGAGCAAGCAGTCGTACTCAAACTTCCCCGGCTACGGTCACTATAATACGCATTAGGATGCGTGAAATTAACGCCCAAAAGCTGTTCAGGCTCATCAAGTAGACTCACAGACCATAACGCCTGCAGGTGGTGGGCATGGAGCTCAAAGATCTTGAGTATGCTTGAAGTCACATCCGACTCAAAAGACATCACCCGATCTGATGTCATGGCCTCAAAATCATTGGTCCACTTGAAGTCGTTCCATAAACATACGATATTTAGCAGTTCGTCGCAGACGGAACGAAGCAGACTATTGTCATCGTGCTCAAAGTCGAACGTCAGACTTTCCACTTCACGAAAGTAACCGAGCGGGAACATCGCTCCCATCGAAATTGCCTTTGAGCCAACAGGCTCAGCCACATGCGAATCCTTGCAGTTATGCCGCTTAGCCAGACTTTCACGATAGTTGTACCCCCAAATATCAACGCAAAGGAGCAGTTCGGGCAAGAACTCATATGTATCTCGCAAAAGCTCACTCGTAGCGCTTGGACTGTTTTGATGCCGCTGCTGCTGTTGCTGGGAGTGCTGCCGATATGTGTGTGGAACCACAAGCTTCAATCTTGACTTGTACACACCCATCTTTCGCTCAAAATAAGAATTATTCAGCGCCATCGGCAGCGAGTCCACCTCTTTGCAGGTAGCTAAGCCCTTCAGGCAATACAGATGTGACACCAGGGAATGCAGCTGCACAGCAACGAGATGCAATTTGCGAATTATCGAGTTCATCTTCTTGCGGTTTAGTACTTCATTGCCTCCACTGCTACGAGCCAGTGAATACGCCACGTCGTCAAACATCTTCATGCGTGAGCTAATTTGCGATATCAGCTTTTGCTTCCATTTCAAAGCTGACACGCCTCGGCATCCAAATTCACAGCCCGGCGAGGCCGAGGATTGTATCGGCATACACGCTGCATCAACCTTACGCACGACTTTCGGGTGCAGATAGTAGTACGGGTCTCCCTTTGCAATCTCATCCAGCAATTGCTCGTGTGTCACCCTCATAACGTACGATTGAGGATCAAAGGAGACTATGCTGGATAACATAGACCGAATGAACGGAGGCAACTCACGAGGCCAACAAGGCGCAATCCCTTTTTCCAATTTCACGAGACCGCCCCCTGATTTTGGATTGCTTTTTGAAGAAAGCTTTTGCGCTGCAAACGTATTTTCTTTGCTCGCCAAGTCACACGGTACTTCTACGTCTAGCCAATCGCCGTCCTCCCATGTCGTGCCATGCGCATTATCACTATCGGCACGGTGCTTATCAGTCGAGACTGACAACACAGTAGAGTCGTTCGCTGCATCTGAGCGCTTGATCGATTTCGTCTTGCCTTCGATCACTTGATCATCTGCAACACATTTGACGACAGCAAGAATGCCATCCAATTCAGCCTGCAACGCGTTGACTTTGTTATAGAGCGTCTGCTCATCTCGTATCGTGATACGTTCGAGAAACCTTTCGAGTCTGTCTAGCAAATCTTGGTTGCGAATGGCATTTGTGCCACGTAAATGAGAACCGACATGACACTGTAGATAGCAAACCGTATCGCACAAGACTTTCAGTCTGCGGTATCGATTGCTTCTACTCTCCACTTGACGCAGTTTGGCAGCCTGTGTCGATAGCAGTCTTTTTGCAATCACGAAAGCAGCTTCTGCTTTGCTAAGTCGCTTCAATGATTCAATGACATGGTCGTTCATGCCTATAGCGTCAGTAACAACACTTTCACCCGCCGACTGCAAGGGTCTGCCTTCGTTCAAAGTACACTGCTGCCCCACGGTAGATTCAACAAATACCGGCACTTGGACAATTGGATCAGGATCAAGCCGATCACCAACATTTGCGTGGCTGTTCTCACGCTCAGCACATATGTCACTACCGAGTGCACTGAGATTAGCCTCATGTCCCGCAGGTACGTCATGACTGGTCGCACTAAGATCAGCCTCATGCCCTGCAGATACGTCATTACCGAGCTCACTACAATCAGTCTCGTGTGAAACAGGGAGTAGATGGCTAGCGAAGCCAATTACATAACAAATCACCATAAACAAATCATCGAGTCAAAGCAATTGTGTCAGGTATGTGCGATCGCGCCACTCATAAACAATCAGAGCTGGACTGTACCTTGGGGGGCTTGACGGCGCAACTGGCTTCTGCGAAAGTGTAAATGCGGTCGCGTCCTCCATCATTTCGGTACCTTCCAGTGCTACCGGCTTCTGTGACAATGCAAATGAGATCGTGTTCTCCGTCATTTCGGTACCTTCCAGTACTACCGGCTTCTGCGACAGTGTACATGTGGTCCCGTCCTCCGTCATTTCGGTATCTTCCAGCGCTACCGGCTTCTGTGGAAGTGTAAATGCGGTCGCGTCCTCCAACACTTCGGCACCTTTCAGTGCTACCGGCTTCTGTGGCAGTGCAGATGTGGTACCGTCCTCCGTCATTTCGGTACCTTCCAGTGCTACCGGCTTCTGCGACAGTGTAAATGCGATCGCGTCCTCCGTCATTTCGGTACCTTCCAGCGCTACCGGCTTCTGTGACAGTGCAAATGCGATCGCGTCCTCCGTCATTTCGGTACTTTCCAGCGCCACGGTCTCCATTTGAGACGTACATGGACTTGGTCGACCACCGGCAGTAGTATTGTCGGTTGTTGCTTGCAACTCTTCTTCATCCACGAATAAATCTTGTTGCTCCAACTGTGTTTCTCTCGTCGAACTTTGTGGCTCGTTTTCTACGTACGCGTCGGCTGGCACTTCACCAGCCGTAGTAGCGTTTTCGGCTACTCGATCGTCGTCAGCAGTATGAGCCGCACTAGTGCTTGATGCCGTAGATTCTTCTTCAGCTGGAATTTGTTCATAAGTGTCCGAACGCTCAGGAAAAGCGCTACTGCCGACGTCAGCTACAACGTCATACAGCTGACCCGTCCGAGCATTTGCAACAGGAGAAAATGTATGTTCACGACTACGCATGTCATACCTGTAAGCATTGGTCACCCTTTCATCAGCAAAAAATCCCTCATGCGGAACCCGACGTCGTTTGTGAAATCGCTGTGGCGCACGTTCAACAGGATTTGCCCACCGTCCTGAGCTTCTACTTTCAACGCGCCGTTGCTGACGTACAACAGGTACATCTAAGGGACGAAACTGCGGAGGGTACCCGTAGTCATCATCCACTCCCTCCTCCTCAGTCATCCAATCACCTTCACCGTCGTTATACCTGTAGTCATATACATACGGAATCCGTTTCCGATAAACACTTGGTGGTGTGACAGCTCCATTCCTTTGCCCTTTACTTAACGGACGTTTCAAACTTCGGCAAGGATGCGGCCGGTACATGGATCGAGGTTGATCTGGAATCAACTCTGCACGATCGTTAAATCGTGCGTTCGCATCCATAGACTCGGCCGCCTCTTCATCTGCATCGTTGTCGCTTTCCAGCCGACCGCCACCATACCGACTGAACTCTGCTTGTCCAAACTGTTCCGGTGGTCCTTGATACAAATACATGTTCTGCTGGTGACGCAGCATCCGATAAGACTGTCCATTGTCATTCACACCGGGAGCAACAGCGTACGCTGTATACCCTCCATCCTCACCATGTCTCTCACGCGAGTGCTTCCTCGGCATCCATCGAACCGAATCCATGCCATCCCGTCGCACACGACGGCGACTTCCACTATACGGCCAAACCTGATCTCGGTGCTGTACAAAACAAGCACCACCACCACCACCGTCATCATCATCGTCATCTGTATCTCCACCTGCAGCCATCGCCGAACATCTCTCCACCCCCTGCCTCCTCCTTCTCCTCCTCTCCCACTGTTCTGTCTTCTCCTCCATCTCCATCACCTCCACCTGATTCCGTGTCCGAGCTCTCACTTGTTCCCAATGATTCCCCCGCCCTGAAAACTCCACCGAAGCACACGACGCCGCAGCGTCATACAATGAACTGTGTCCACCTCCGTCCACACAGTCTCTCCAGTGCTCGCCCCATCCCGTCTCCACCTCCAGCTCCCTCTCTTCTTCTTCAGCTTCACTGGCTCTAAACTCTCCGTCTTTGTCTTGTCCTCCTGTAGCACCTGTCTTTTGTAACAAATAGCGCTGTACACGATCAATACACATCTGTAATTGGCTCGTAGCAGCGTCCAGCGCAGCACGTGATTGGCCTGACACGAGAAAGTCCAACCCAAACCCTTGTTTGGACGACAGCTCGAGCTCCTGGGGCGACAGGGCGCAGTAGTCGATCGTGCACTGGGTGGCATGGCCAATGGAATTGATACTGCCTTTGTATGGTCGGTCGGTATAGAGGTAGGGGACGAGCATATCCGGATGGACCTTGGTGTATATCCGGATAGTCCGCATGCGCGCTCGAGACGGTGCTTCTGACGCGCGCATGGGCCGATAGGATGGATTAGAAAGTGCAGAACGTCGTCGATGAGGTGGTGGCGGTGGTAATGGCGGCGGTACGGCGTCAGGAGCGTGGCTAGCGTCGGCGCTGGACGCTGCCATGAGGTCCTGCGTGCGTAGGGGGTTTACTGGTGGGCACGTTTGTGGTGTGCACCACCTTAACTATCGATCGACCATCACTCTGGTCTGTGTGGGCGTTCGATTTGACGTGTCTTTCACGCGCTTTTCTGAACGGATAAAAGACGTAATTACGGGCGTTTTTGTTTTTACAGCTTCGTCTAGTCGGGGGGACATATGTACAGTCGGTGGCTCGGTCGATCGATCGATAGAAATTGGAGATGCAATCTGCGGAAGTTAGAAATAGCCATGCCTCGTTTTTTCGTGGCGGATGGATTCGTTTCTAAAAATGGCCGACCACGAGATGATGATGGCCCGCTTGCGTGCGGCCTTGAGTGCGAGCGACAAGCAGACGCAGCAGTTTCTACAGCCGCTGCTGTCGCTACGAGGTGTCCAGGACCTTCTGCTGACGTTCGTGCAAGATGCGTCGCGGTCGTTTGAAGACTGGGTCTGGGATCCGCACGTGCGGCAGACGCTCCTTCATTTACAACAGCAGCACGAGCAAAAAGGACCTCACGACGAAGCCATTCCTAACCCCAACGAACTGGACCGAGTGTATGCGCGCGCAATGCGCGAGCACATGGCAGAAGTGGCACTTGCCGACCAAGAGAACGAGACGCCGCGGGCGTTTCTCGAGGCCGCGACGGCTGCGCAGGACGAAGGCAAGCAGAAGTTCCAGGCGCGTTTCTATTACGCGGCTAGAAATGCATTTCTAAAAAGCCTCGATGCAGTAGAAAAACACCAAGTGAGCGAATATTATGGGCACAGTGTACCACCAATCAAGTGGGACGATGACGAGATCCAAGCGCGATATGTCCAGCTCTGTAACAACGTTGCAATCTGCAGCATCAAATTAAAGGACCTCTCGCTGATTCAGGAGTACGCTATGAAGGCGTTAAGTGTCGATGAAATGTCGATTAAAGCACTGTATGCGCTGGCTAAAGGGCGGCTGATAGAGCACCGGCACAATGAAGCAGAGGAGGTGATTGAGAAGGCGCTGGGGTTTTATCCGGACAAGGCGCAGTTTCTAAATTTGCGGAAGGATGTTGCAGCAGCTCGACGAAAATGGGACTTGAACCAGGCAGAAGTGGCTACACTTGGTGCTTCTCAGTTAGCAGCGGCTGCTGGTGTGGAAAAAACGATCCAGTTGACTGCATTGACGCCGGAGGAACAAGAGCTGCAGCATGAAAAGGAGAGGCAAGTACGAGTCGATGCGACTCGGTTGCCAAGTCGAGAGGAAGACATGCAGTTGGCGGCCTCGAGGCTGCATGTGTACTTTATGAAGATGAAACAACAGATGGCGGTGGAGATTCGACCGTTGCATAATGCCGATGCTGGTGAAGAACCGCTTTTTGAGTGCACGATCGCGAATGGGGAGACGGGGGAGGTCCTTGCAAGTGGCGTGCAAGGCCCGTCGAAGAAAAGTGTCAAGAATGAAGCGTCCAAGATTGCCATTGACAAGCTGTGGCACGACAAACAAGCGGCGGGTAAGCTTTTACCGGAGGAACTGGCTGAGTTGGAGAGGTTTGAACGCGGGAAAGCAGGAAGCCACCTGTTAATGGATGAGCCTGTAGTGTCAACAGAAGCCCCGCAGCCATGTGGTGAGGCGGGTTCAGGTGACCATTCACCTCAAGTACCAATCCGGATCACCTGTCTCGAGCGGCAGCTGCAACCGCTTCAGTTGCTGAACCAGCTCACTCAGCGAGGAAGTCTTTTGGCCCGTTTTGACATCCTGGATGTCTCACCAAGCAAGGACGTCACGGAATTTGAGTGCAAAGGCTACCTGAATGACGGGTACGTTGGTGCTGCTACTGCTATTAGCAAGAAGAAAGCTCGTGCGGAAGTCGCGCGACAGATGCTTGCAGCTGCTTACGAGCAGAACCTGATCTTCGTCTACGATGGGTCAGCCGACAACGAGGATAAAGATGGAACTTATGATGGGAAAGACTTGGACAGGAACGAGCAGGGGTTAGCGAGTGACGGGTGAGCGAAAGTTATTGGTTCATGAAGAGCGCGAGGTGTAATGAAGCGAGTACATCTTGTGAGATTGGTCTGGTGATTGCCTAGTTTAGGATCATCTCCGTAGTGGCGTTGGCTTAATATCTGCAGTACAAAAAGCTTCTGCTCTTGGTTAAAACCAAATGTCGGAGTCTTGGTCTCTTTCTATCTATATATTTATCAACAGTTCCTGCTTGTAACCGGTTCTCGTCCGTTCATGGGTTTTGCTAATCTACAGACGTCAAACGCGCGCGTTCTTCTTCTCGCCAAATCTCCTACCTACCTAAATGCTTCAAAGCCGCTCAATCCGCATGCACGTCGAGCGAGAGCTGATACACTTTCTGGGCCCGACGTGCCCGTTGAAAGTACATGACACTCGTCCCAAAGACGCACAAGTACAAGAACGACGCCAGGAAGACACTTGCTGCTAACGACGACTTGGGTTTGCCAGCTGGCGGTCGAACCTTAATATACAGCGAGTTGCTGGCGACCATGCAGCCCACGATAAACTACCACAAAAACACAGAAAAAAGAAGCACAAAGCACACAAAAGTCTCATATCCCGTAAGTTACTTGATCCATGATTAAAATCTTCATAGAAAACACCACCAACACAACAAGATCAAAAAAGAACCACTACCACATCTTACGACGTACAAGCAAAAAGAAGCCAGTAAATGAAAGAATCGCACACCAAATTATCCCTACCCAAGTATTGAAAACCCCACAAAAACACAAAAAAAGACACACAAAAAACATCCATTAGTCCAGCCTATTTTTCATCAATGGTGCAATCATTTACAACCAACGCACTCGCCCTCATAACTCCCGCTAGACGAGACGTACCCGGATGTGTCTGTGGTCCCTGACTCGATCCCATTGCCAGCAGCTCGTCCAGATCTGTCGCTTCTCCAAGATCACTGACGTCACTCGGAGGTGACCCCACATGCAGGTGCTTGAGGTTCGCGTATTCGGCCGCTTTGCCGCCAGTAACGACCGCCACCATGTCTTTACGATCAAATGTTGCCGTCATTTCCTTGCGCAAGTCTCCGTAAACATCCTTCAAGCGCGACATATGGAGGGACACAGAGAAAGAGCCAGTGCGCACGCACCCAGTCAGTGTGTCGATTACTTATGGGGTACTTCAGCCACTAGTGCGTGTTAATATGATTAATGGAATGTGACGTAAAAGACGGAATAATCGAAGAATGGTGCTTACGACAGGACGGCGACGTCAGTTATGGGATTTCTCTGCGTGGTCGGGAGTGTGACGACCAAATGGCTTCACAGTCAAATGGCTTCACAATCAAATGGCTTCACAGTCAAATGGCTTCACAATCAAATGGCTTCACAATCAAATGGCTTTACGTGCTAAAAATAGATGATAGATCACCAAAGCGCAACTGACGCAGCTGACGTCACCCACATCCCCGCTAAGTCTATATGTCTATCGGTTGCTATTGGCTCAATACTAAAACAACCAACCGCAGCCTCCAATTTGAATTATAGCGAATCACAACACGACAACGAGCGACACAACCGCAGCCCTACCATAACATTCCCACTCGCAACCGCAACATTCCCACTTTATCTTTCGCGATCCCCTCTCCCCTCTATAGAAGGATCTCCAGCCATTCACAATAGAAAAGACCTCTTCCCTCCTCCCTCATCTACCCCTATTGATCCACCGATGAGTACCCAGAGCAACGTCTTCTCGGCGCTGCAGCCCGAGAAACGCAGCAAGAAAAAAGCCACCGACGCAGCGACGACGGCCACTCCCAACTCGATGTTCGCCTCGTTTGTCAACAATCCGTCGTCGACGACCGCGTGGGGGGACGATAGTGACGAGGAGGTACACGTACCCCCTACCCCGCACCCTAACCCACCAGCTGGTAATCAAGAAGAAGAAGAAGAAGATGAAGAGAGTGAAAGTGAAAGTGAAAGTGAAGAAGAAGAAGAAGAGAGTGTCAAGCCCGTGGCTGCTACTGACGGGAAGAAGGCAGTTGTTGGTCCAATTCGGACGCTGTCCAGGAAGGAGAAGAAGGAGCTGGAGATGCAGGAGCTGGACGCTGCATTGGCCGCTCTGGGTATTGAGACGGATTCAGGAGCTGCGGCTGATAATAAGCCAATGAAAAAGGAGCAGGACGTGGATCAGAAACAGGTGGACACTGGGTCTCTGGACAAGAAGAGCAAGAAGAAGAAAAAAGGCAAGAAACCGGCAAAGACTGTTGAGTCGGAGACGCCGGTTGTTGGTGCTGCTGCTACAGGCGTTGTGGATATCAAGGCAGTGATGAAGACCAAGAGCAAGAAGAAGAAGGCTGTTGAGCCAGAAGCCGTGCGGATTGCTCGGGAGGAAAAGACCAAGGGCAAGAACAAGGGCAAGAAGGATAAAAGCAGCTTTAATGAGTTTTCCATTTAGATACACGTGGACAAGAAAGCGATGGGGGGAGAGAGAGAATGGAGCTGAGGCAGGGTTGAGTTTGGGTCGGGTTGGTGAGGCAGTTGTGGAGCGAGGAAGCCCCCTGGGAGAGCGCACTCGGCTTGTCACTGCTGTGGTCGTGGCTTGTTGTCAGCTGAAGGTCGTGCAAGTCAAGAGCTGATAGAGATAAGCTACTGCTTCGCGTTTATCCTTCTCCCAGACGTCCAGCGGTTTTGCTTGTGGCTATCTCGCACGCGGTCAGCAGTAGTGGTCACATCATGCAGCAGCAGTTCAGAAAACATGCTGGAAGCAACGTATGTCGATGATAACTAGTACCTTCCTGTCGATAATGAATTCTTGAGACTATTTGACTGTCCGTACATCCCACCCAGCGAGGTATTTGTTTGCTCGTTCACATCAATCCATTATCGATCCAATCCGAATCAAAGCATAGTGTCGCATCTTTCCAATCCAATTGGTTCCGTCCAAGCCAAACTTGCTACGTCTGTCATTGACCCTGCATACATATGTAGGTACATATCCTCTGTGCTGTGTGTTTCGTTCCCGTCAAGTCCGGTTACGCAACATCGACTATTGCAGGATGAATCAGGTAGCTCAACTCGTCCATGGGCATTGATATCAGACGCCATGGCGCTATCACGGTAGATGCTCCACCTTGTTTTTCCGACCATTTTGCCAGTTTCCTAAGAAGAGATGGTGCCTCTTGACACCTTTTGCAATGTGGATCCTGCAGCTGCCACTGCTTTGTCACGACAACGCCAGCTACAACGCCAAGTAACAGTCCAGCCATGAAAAAAGCATGACGGATATAAACACTTGCGTCCATGTAGCTCCAGAGCGATGGTTGGACTGGATACGTCCGCCTTGATAATAGTGCCATGTACCGCTTCTGACGCGTCATATCTTGCTTCAAATGGGTCACCACGCCTTTGGCTGCGTTTTGAAGCCACCGCGACGATGTCATGGACGCTGGTGGCTCGTCATTTTCCACTATATTGCCGGCTGAAGCACTTCTTCCTCGTAAATGGTTCATAAATAGCAGGGAATTAGACGTTATAGTCGCTTGAAGCACTTCTTGATCAGCGAGTGAATCAACGCAGAGTCGATTGACATCCACTTGAGCTAATACAAGCCGTAACAAGCTGTTTCAAACAGAAAAACAGATGGATTCGGCATTAGAATAAAAGCAGACACATATTTATCACAGTGTTTTTCTATCGAGCAATAATTGCAATCGAACAATAAGGATCCTCGCGATCATTCATTGCACTACAAAGTACACAACAATTATAACGGTGATATATGACGTACTGTTCAGCTTGATTGGCACGGTCTGTGGCACGACGTGCACGATTCTGAGCAAGCAATAGCGCGTCGCTGATGCGGCGCATAGAGCTCATGTCCAGTTCCGAGATGGTACGACGACGGTGACTAGGCGCTGCCATGAAGACGATTGGACAGGAGGTAAGATACGTCGTAGAAGGAGTGTGACGCTTGGGATCGCGTAATTTATCGTTTGTTTTATTAGTAATTGAAAACTATTATTGTGAATGTAGGCAAAAATAGCTCTACTTGTTTCCGTTTATTTACCAAAGTAAAATACGCCAACTTTTTGTTCGAGCTTGGATGTCGCAGGTTCAGAAACACTTCGTTCTAAGAGAACATATGAAGGTTATTTACTTTTGTAGTTAATCAATAAGGTGGCTTTCCATGCTAACAGTAGCAGTTCAACTAGCAAGCGTCAACAGTATCAAACCAAGAGACGCATCAATAGCTGATGATATCGCTATGAGATGGCTAATCCATAGCAGCTACCCAACAAACAATTATCCGCCCACCATAAACAGCTCAGTTCTAACAAGCACCACAAAGTCATCAAAGGTTTTTTTTCGGGCCATCACGCTTCAATTAGCGTCAACTTTTCGTAACGAAAAATGCAGTTGGTATCGCCGAACTTGCCACCCAAACTGCAGCAATAGGCGTCACTTGCCTACAGCCGCGGGGTCATAACATCCGACGGTGGAGCCACTTCAAAGGGCTTCCGTGGTGGGTTCAGCTGGGATGGAGCCGGGAGTGAAGTCGGATCCTCATGCTTCTTCTGAGCAGCCAGTGCGTCCACCTTCTCCTGCAAGCGACGTCCATAATCTTCATCACACTTGGTGAAGTTCGCAATCGCACGAGCCTGCACTGGTTTCGACGCGTTCACGAGCGAAGTAGCAATGTTGTCGGTAAGATGCTCTCGACCAGCAGCATCCAGCGTCTTGCGGTAGAACTCACCAACTTGCGAGTAATTGTCATCGTCATACGTTGAGTACTTGTACACGACTGAAAAGTCGCCGCGGTAGGCGCGGTGACGCTGCGACGTGTCTTCAGGTGGTCCTCCTTTACTGTTTGGATAGTAATTCGGAGCTTCGTACATGTTGCCATTGACAACCATAGCACCGTCGCGCTGATACGTCTGAGGTACTTTTAGTGGCCGATTCACGGGAATCTGAAGGTAATTCGTACCCAACCGGTGACGCTGCGTGTCCGGGTACGAAAACAGACGACCCTGCAACATTTTATCCGGCGATGGCTCAATACCCGGTACCATGAACGACGGCGAGAACGCGAGCTGTTCAATCTCGGCAAAGTAATTCCTGGGGTTCCGGTTGAGTGCAAGGCGACCCACTTCAATTAGCGGGTAAGTCCTATGTGGCCAGGTCTTGGTCACGTCAAAAGGGTTGAACGTCGCTTTGGCCACCTCGTCCAGGCTCATCACTTGAATATACAGCGTCCACGACGGATACTGTTTCTTAGCAATAGCTTCATAGAGATCTTGCACGGCATAGTCCGGATTCGAACCTGCCAACTCGGCGGCCTTATCCACGGACAAATTGCGGATCCCCTGATCCGTCTTAAAGTGGTACTTGACATACGACGTCTCCCCTTTTGCATTGACATTACAAAAAGTATGACTTCCGTAGCCATTCATAAACCGAAACCCATCAGGGATCCCTCGATCCGTAAACAGAAAACTCTGTTGATGCAAGGTCTCAGGTCGTAACGAGAAAAAGTCCCACATCATGTCGGGATCTTTTAAATGCGAGTGGGGCAAACGCTTCTGCGTGTGGATAAAACTTGGGAATAGCATAGGGTCCCTCAAGAAGAAAATGGGCGTATTGTTCCCTACAAGGTCCCAATTGCCCTCTTCCGTGTAAAACTTAATGGCAAAACCTCGGGGGTCCCGCACCGTGTCGGCACTGCCCTGTTCACCCCCTACAGTCGAAAACCGAAGGGCTACGGGCGTGCGCTTTCCTACATTACTAAACAGCTTGGCACTGCAGTACTTGGTGATATCAGCGTGCGTGACTTCAAAGTACCCAAAAGCTCCACCCCCTTTGGCGTGCACGACCCGCTCGGGAATGCGTTCGTGGTCAAAGTGCGCGAGGCGGTCGAGCAATGTAAAGTCTTCGAGTACGACGGGACCGAGCGGACCAGCGGTTGTGGTTGTCGTGAGACCAGGCGACGGAATCGGCGTCCCGACACTCGTGGTCGTAGTTGAAGTTTTATTTTTCGTCATTGTTTTCTTAACAAATGAGGAGACGACAGTGTTTGGGTTGGGTGTGCACTAGCTGGCAAATTCAAGAATGACTCGAGTTATGAGATCGCGTCGAGGCGAAAGGTGGATGTATACTGCAGTCTTGATGTATGTATACTGCAGTCTTGATGTATGTATACTGACTGATCGAGCAGTAAAGGTGTGTCGTGGTTCTGGTAATGGCTTCTTTAGGGCTGTCGTTTATGATATACCACTATTCGAAAGGTCGTGAAACAGCCACGAAGCTACATTGTAATTTCTGTATTTGATTGTTTGTGTTAGAAAAGTAGCTGAAAGAAACGCTTGGCGGGGTACCCGCTCAGTTATTGCTTTGTTAATGCGTTTGGCTGCGATTTTGATCAGGACTGTATCGTCTTAGCACGTAGTTAGCGGGTGGGTCTTGTAGACTATGAAGCTTGTAGTCGTTACACCTTGCGACTATCGCGTAAGGCGTCTAGTGACAATGGATTGGTCAATGGAACGTTAAGCGGCAATGTCTCGCATAAAGGATCTCGGCCGGTGACAGGTATCTTTATAGTATTCGTCAAAAGTGATCTTGTTCTTTTTACCCGTCGACGGCTGACACGTTCACAGTGCCGTTTTTTTATATCTACATCCAATGTGACAACCATTTCAAGGCACATCATGCAGTATGGGAGGATGATGTCCAACATATCCATCTATTTGTCCGTATACGTCGTGATAGACTGCGATTTGTTTGCAGGGACCTTCGGGTTCTGTGGAATTATTGAATTCGGTCATGACGTAACGTGTCTTCTCTAGGTTCAATGGCGCCACATCTGACAGCAGTAGATCCTGCAGCTTAAAAGATGTCCAACAGCTACTTCAACTGCCGCTGAAGTGGTCGCGCCATATGTAACGGACTCAGTCCATTACACCACATCGACATAAATGTAGGAAATCGTTTTTTTAATTACACCATAACATTGGTATTTTCACCCCTTAACGGTAAGGGGTGACGGCTGTACCCAAAAGTGTAGAAGTAGTCGAGTTTAAGAGGGCTCCATAGAAATAGTCGACTTTTACAAAAACATAGCCTCGTGCTTATCTTTCTCATACAATTGCATTGCCGCAGGGCTCAATAAAGAAACGGTATTGTTAGAGATGGAGGGCTACTTACATGTATATCACATAATTGGCTCTGTCATGCACAACGGTGACTGAGCATTGTCGTGGTTGTAGCGGTTCTGATTGTAGCGGAATTTATTGGTAGCGGCTGTAGTTGGTACTCGATAGTTGTAATGCCCACATGACCTCTACTTTTTGTGCTAGTTCTTCGTTACAGATCTTTGACATGCAAACATACATACATACATACATGCAAGTCCTTGCTACTGTAGCTCATTCTCACGTTGACGTGCCTGGCGCGGTTGCCAGCTCTGATTCGCTAGCGGTAAGCACTTAAATAGAAGTGCGTGCGTATGTCGTCGTTCTAGCTGATATAGTATCATTGTTTTACGGCCAGTGATGCAAAAGTGCGAGCGCAAGTGGATCATGGCATGCCGCCTGTTCCAATCGGGTTGTAATTGTTCTTTGCACCGGTCGCGCTGCTCGGCTGGGCTGTCTTTGGCAACTTGTAGGCGACTGCATCGTGCATTACACGTTACTAGTCGTTGGCAATATCGCTTGCGATATAATTATAGCAGACCGACCTTGGGATCGTTAACAGCAAGGGAAATCAAGTCTTTTCGAGCCACATTGACATGCAAAAATACAGCCTTCACCAGGCAGTGTAATTTCCAACAACACCTCAGAAGAGCACCATTACAGTGGTATACGTTACTTTGGTTTGGAATGTGCTTTGGTGCTGCGTGCGTCTTTATGAGTTACCCCGCAAGTTTCGCACGTAAAACTATAACTTTGCTGAAGTCGGTCCTTGAATACGATGTGGCGGTCACGTGACCATGATGTTGTAAAAAACGAAATGTTTTGTGATTACAGATACTCTATCAGTTATAGTGAACTGAGAGGATTAATCGATGCTATGGAATAATGTTCAACGCCTCTTCATTTTTACAAGCGAAACAATGTGGAAATGGTTATTTGGAGGTGTGAAATCGGATACTGGAAGCATGACTCGAAGAAGCGGAATTAGTCAATTTTACGGTGTGCTAACAAGGATAGCTTTTACAGTAAATGAAAAGGATTCGACAATATGAAAGACTCGAATGAAAGGCTTTTAAACGGATCAATTCAACCTTTTGCATGACATCTTTCAATTCACTGTTGTTACCTCTAACGATCAATGAGCAATGAGCCACGACCCGGAAGTCCTTATGCGATGAACTCGACACAGCCGAAAAAGTTGATCTTGTCGATTTGCAAGGATTTTAAATCGCGAAGCCGTTGGAGAGTACCGGGTGCTCATTATATCGAATTGTTGAGATAGTAGCAAGCAGCTACGACCATCATCAGGCTAACGCATGTCGTCTGTTAACTTCTGCCAAGTTCAAGGCAGTCGAAGGATCCCGATTTGAGACAGATTTCCGAACTCGACGATGCATCGAAGCCCGACAGCGCATAGAGTTTGCTGCATCAAAGAAGATGCGATTTATCGGTGCGTTTTGGCAAGGTCCAAACCCAGCTAAACGAGCTAAATACTGGGCCCTCGCGCTAAGGTTTTACGGGCTGAGTATTGGGACTCAATAAAGCTTTCCAACAACTTCGAATCCTTATCATCTTACTGCATTGAACGCTAAAGCATCCTCTTGGCATGGCTCTAGATGGCTAGACCAAGTCGACTGTCGGGTTGATAATATCCTAGCCACGTGCAGTTGAAGAGCCAAATTTCAATAGATGCGATTGGTTGGCAAGAATGATGTAAACTGATGGTATGCCAACTCCATCGACAACTGATAGCGTCAATGAGTGAGTGTGTGTTTTTTTTGGAAAGTTTGCCCCACCTTGATTAATCATTTAGAACATTCCCAACTATTCTTTCCAATACCAGAAACTAACTACATTTCCAATATCGATCCAAATAATTAAGTCCACCTCGCTGATCGATCAATCAATAATCAAGAAGAACTTTCCAAAATGCTCTTTAAATCAATAATAAATTGAGAATCACGCAAGCTTTTAGTCCTGGTTCAGGGGACCAATGATCGCAAGTAATCACGTGGCACTATTGCCCAATAGTACTATCCTTAATACAGGCTCTTAACTCTTACGATCAAAGACGTCTTAAAAAGACACGAGTCTGAAACTGATCAAAAGAGAAACTGAACGTATTTACTGAATTATAGCGATAATAAACCTCACTTACGTATTTAACCTTTATCCATCTGGTGTATAATTCCGCCAGGATGGGTTCAAGTTCTCCTGGCG
>JH598312.1:59131-69712 GCA_000173235.2 Hyaloperonospora arabidopsidis Emoy2
TCCTGGCGGAATTATACACCAGATGGCTTGAGTGTGGAGTGACGCCGTGCTTCTTTGACGAGGCCAATATTCAATGCCTTAAAAATCATCAGCGTCTTCTCGACCGCTTTACCACCGGTCAATCGCTCAGCTCAACAGCGACTACAAAATTTTTGCCAAAATTCTAGCTACCAGGCTACGAGCGATGCTGCCATTAGTGTCGACAATGCACAAGTTGGATTTGTACCAGGTCGCAATATAGCAATTGCACTCGACATCTTTGCAGCGGCAAAGATCGCGGTGAAGAATGAAGAAGCTATGAAAGATGCCATCGTCCTCCTTTTGGATTTTTCTAAGGCGTACGACACCTTGCAGCAACTCTTTTTACTAGCGGTGCTCAAATGGTTGGGGTTTTCACCGAAATTTGTCACAATCGTCTCCGCGCTCCACGCGAATACTACATGTAGGTTCCTTGCCAATAGATTTCTATCTCGGAGGGTTGAGATGAATTGCGGGATCCGGCAAGGCTGCCCAGTGGCACCTTTGCTTTTCATTCTTGCCCTAGACAGCGCGTTCAAGGTTTTTCGCATGCGTTTGAATTTTCATGGAGTACGAATCACTGCACCTGGAAGGGCAGAAACTATTGCTGTATCTGGTTACGCCGATGACGCAACCGTTTATCTCACCCACAACCGCAAGATTCCTAAGGTGCTTGAAATATTTAAAGCGTTTAAAAATGTATCGGGGTTGGCTATTAACAAGAACAAGTCGATCGTCGTTCAGGTAGGGAACCAGAAAACACTGACACCGGATCACACACTCGGTCTTACGTTACTGAGCCCAACTAACCACTGTCGATATCTTGGTATACAAGTTGGGCAAGGCGGCTTTTCAGCTATCAACTGGGACACATGTATCCAAGCAGTATGGGCACGTTTATCTTTGGACCGTCAAAAGACTCACTCAGTCAAACACAGATCCCACCTTGTTCGTGCCATTGCTGTACCCAAATTTTTGTACGTTGCTCGGCACTGCTGGCTGTCGAAGGCTACTATTCCACGACTTAGCAAGCTAATTAAAGATTTTATCTGGGGAACCCGAGACGGCAAAAGGAACAGACCCTGGATCCCTGTTGAAGAGGCATAGTTACATATCGTGCAGGGGGGGGGGCTAGCGGCGCCATGCATTACGACTGACCTAATCACGATGGCTGCAAAAACGGTTGGGGCCTGGGCTGCTTCATCAGGCTACCTTAATCGCCTTATCGGGGACGTATTATGGGGAGGTGGCAGCACCGGACCCACTTACATTACCCCGGTTTGGTCTGGTGCAGTACCAATCCGTATCAAACCTACATTGTGGGACACTGGAGCGGCCGTTGTTGGTGTAGCGGTGGCTGAACATGCCCGAGCCGGGATCGCTGAGCGCGTCAGCCGAAGGGACAAATGTTTATTAAACAAGTTTAAGGACACATTTGGCAGCGATGGTAGCGTTGAAGTGGATTCCACGGACGTTTTAAACACCCAATCTTTCACAGATAGGACGAAAGAAGTGGCCCACCTCGGTCGGGTGGACTTGCAATGGTTAACGCATGCATCGCTTTTAAATCTGTCATGGCTCCTGTCTCGAGATGGAGTGCAGTACGACCTCAAAAGTACGAGTTTTGCGGCAGGAAAAGCAACACTCGGAGATGCACTTATCTGGACATGGATCTGCTCGAGAAAAATGCGCTTCACACCAAGAACGGAGTACGCTACAACGGTTCATCCCGCAAAGACTCGACAATTCGCGGGATTATGCCACGCTTCGTTGTACAGCTTTCCTGACCTACTAATCCTACCGATTCCAAAGGGGACACTAACAACGTCCATGGAGAGGCAACCCCAACATATTAGATGGGTCCTGGACGAAACTGGCAAGCATCTTACGAATTATTACAAGGGATTACCCCTATAGGTGACAACGGTAAATACCATGGCGGACTGTGACCAGGTTGCTTCTCGTGCGCATGTCGCCCATGTACGTTTTGCCGCACACCCAATTATGACACGGATCACGCAAATATGGACAGGCACATGTCGCTGGAAACCCCTTGCTCAGGCACTGAAGAAAATTGCATCAAGATTGCGCTACATAGCAGGTATCATCAAGCGAGACCAACGATCCCTAAGCCGTGAACACGCACTTGTAACACACAGTCTCGAAATGGTGCTTTGGCGCGATATACGTCGTATCCGTGCCACATCTCCCTATGTTTCGCAACGCTATACCGACTCAAGTGTAATCGTTTTCCACTCTGGAACTGGTCAGCGAACAACCTGTCGTGTCCAGCCCCCGAATGCTCTTCAACGGACTACGCACCTGTTATTCATCTTTTCTGGGGGTGCCCCGTAGCCAAGCGATGCTGGAGATGCATTTGCGACATCTGGGGTAGACTCGGTAGTTTACCTGAGGCTAAGTTGCCGAACATCTTTTTTCCACTAGAACTTCCACATACTCCGGAACGTGCGTGGGATATAGCTCAAGCTTCATTACATGTGCGCGACAGGACACTGGAAGCTCGAGAAGTCTGCTATGAAGCTTCAACCGAACTCTGGCGCTTCGTAGTGTCGATTACATTTCACACAATATGGTTGGAATGGCTCAGACGGATCGAGGATCCTACAACGTCAGTGGAGAGCTATCATGCGGTAGCCTAATCCAGGTTGCGTAGAGTACTCTCATGTTTCCAAAATTCTACCTACCAACCTGGAGGTGGAAAATGGGAATACGTGCGGGCGAGAGTGCGCTCAGCATTGGCAGATGAGCTATTGCAACACACTGAACCCCCAATCCTGCTGCTATACGTTCTACCGACCCCTGCAACGAATCTGTTTTTGCTATTCTTCGATGGTGGCTCCCGGGGAAACCCCGGCCCAGGAGACTCAGGCTCCGTCATTGTGCGTGTTCAACCACAGACACATGCCGCTACAATAGTCTGGATGGCTAGTATCTCACTTGGAGCGAAGACGACTACGAACAACTCGGCCGAATATAATGGTCTTATTCATGGACTACGGCAGGAGAAACACAGCGCATTTCTACCGTTGCATGTCATCGGGGACAGTGTAATGGTAATTAATTAACCTCGAGTGTATCGCTCACCTCGCAAGCCGCACTTCGCCGCACTGTACCGAACAGCGCGAGCACTTGCTGACGATGTCTCAGTCGCCAGCTGGGCTCATCATATCCGGGACTATAGTAGGATGGCATACCTTGCAGCGAACATTGCGATGAATACCAAGGCAACTCTCCAGGTTCACGCGCTGACCGACAGGAACTTCGTTTCGACCATCACGAATCATATTCAGCACGACGTCAATCACTGGCTCGAGGCATCAGTCGGACTCGACGGTAGATCGAATAATCGCAACGTGCAGTTGCCCACGAGAGGGCATTGACAGCACAACAAATGATTGCCAGGAGATTTGCTCTTCGTGCGGTAGCGCCCCCCCCATCATAGCTAGCAACACCAGATAGTTAAACCTCTCTGGCAAGGGTATTGATGTTCTCAATATACCTCACCTTCAATAACAAGTCTTCCGAGTATTCATAGCATCCATCATTGTCATTGACACATTATGAAACGCGCGAGTGAATGGATGGGATTCGGTAACGAACGTATGAAAGCGGATACGGACTTCACACTCGACCGTGTCTCTACTTTTTGTCGTTATCGACTTGATTCTATTAGATCACCCGTTGGGCCTTTGATCCAATACACATCGTATCATCCTGATTAAATAGAATCTGTGGCTGCTGCCAATGTTGGTGCAGTCGCATCTTATTACGTGACACTAGACAATACGCGGCTAAAAGGTCATCCATCAATCCCACATCGTGAGTGATCTTGTATTGATAAACCGTACACGTATAATAACCCCACGACTCGTTTATACATACACTTGTGTAACCTAGAGCGTTAGCAAGTCATATGCTGGCGACCGTTGTTTATACTCCGGAAGCTGTCGACAAACGGATGAAGGTCATTCTCACACTGCGTCTCGCGTGGCCAACACTATGAAGGACGTCGTGTCGAACATGTAAAAATAACTGTAACAGCACGTCACACGTCTACACGGATTGACCTCTGCGGCAAAAGCAGGTTCATTGCTTTGCGACTTGTAAATCCCAAAGCCATTTCAATACTGTTCCGTGCTGCGGTGTAGCATCATTCTCGACTACATCATTTCCACTACTTCGCTTTCTTCCATCGAACAAGAGCTGGTTACTACTACCCATTAATGAATAAACAAGCGTGAGAGCGTGTACTCTGACCATGCGCCATCGCTCGTAAATTTGCCTCTGTATGAATCACCATAACTGGTAGCACAGTATTATTTGTCAACAGTCGCAAGGATTCTTATATCTAGATACTATGTGTTCACCACCACCGTTCAGATTCGTAATAGACAAACGGTTGTAGCAGTTTGTCACGGTGTGCGCTCAGCCAACACCCTTCGACCTAGCGGTCATCCTGTTTGTCTATATGGCAGTCTTAATCCTCGACGCCCTTATCGATCTTTCAGTCGGTAAGGCTCGATTTCTCCCTATTCGTGTAAACTAGTCGACAGGCAATTTACACATGATTGTAACTACAGTTGCACAGTAGTATATCAAAATATCATTATGAGGCTGAGTAGCCAGATCTTACGTACGAACTGTACGTCAACATGAATACATTGTTTAATGGACCTGACACTACCTTGACCAAACCCAAATACGACCTAAGCATGCCGCCACGATTAGCACACAAGACTGCACTCTATCGCTAGACCAAGTGTCTTCAAGGTGGCCAATCAAGGAGTCCGTCGCGACTATACAAGCTATTCGACAGAGGTTACGAATCCGTACCCGTCGCGACGCCATACTAAAGGCAAGATATGTAACAAACGACGATTTTGTCAGTGGCAATCGATTATTACGAAAACTTTACCGTAAAAACCAGAATAGGAGACCGTGTGTTTTTGCTTACGATTATCTCGTTACTCCTAGACTTATAATAGCACAACAATAGTGGCCCCTTCTTGCTACTGTATGATCTCAGCTTCTCACACACGAGGTGCCATTAATGTCTTGATATATCCTGCTTCGTTCCTCTCTGCACGTACAGCCTCAAACACGCTCGTAATGAGTGTCTTGTAACACTGTGGATGCGTCCGTTCGTATTGAACTTTCATCCACTTCAGTGTCTCGTCCGATTGTCCCGTCGCCCCTGAGAGACGGACGGTCTCTTTCGTTGAAGTAACAGCTTGCTGAACCAATTCCCACTCGCGTTCGTTCTCCTCTTGCTTTTGTCCCAAAAGTACCAGCGTCTTGTACAGTCCCTTCACTTCGCCCTCTTTGTCCCGTGCTATGTCCAGTTTAAATTGTGTATTTCCCATACAAAATTCAAGTACACAGTCCCGGTAGAGAATGCCTGTAGATTCGAACTTCACGTGGTCCACGCGATTGCTCTTATATTCAAAACGCTCTACAAGTCGACGTGTTGTCGTGGACGTATCCGCGCTTACTTTAACAAGAGCGCAGTTACTGAAGGCGAATTCCTGACGAACAGACTGGAGTACATAGAGCACTTCCTCTTGAGGCAGTAAGTACGACGACGCCCAGCATCGTGAGAGGTCAGAAACCACCTCGAACACGTCAGATGTACCGACGACATCCGACAGTAAGCCTTTCACCGTCGAGTACGGGTTACCCATATCGTGTCTAAAAGTAAACAGGAATCTGACAAAGTACCCGTAAGAAAAAAAGAGCCTAAGTTACAAAATAGATAGAGTCAAAAAGAGTAATCCTCAGTCGGTAACTGCTTTTATATAACACCCAGTTACAACACATACCCAAACTCATGTAGAACACACCGAACGTAATGTACCAGAATGTACCATGATGTGTACCACTCCGACCTCTCCACTCTTGAGAGCCACGAGCTTCGAGGCCCCAAATGGCTTCACCGCGTCTCTCGCGGTCGCGCTCCCGGTCCACGCGTCGTCGTCGCTCGTCCAGCCACACAGCACAGGACAAATCTCCGTCCCGATCGCGCTCGATGTCGCCTCGCTCTGCGTCCCGTACGTCCCATAAATAGCGCGGCAGCTTCCATCTTCCTTCCCATATTTGACCACTTTACGTGCTCATGTAGCATGCTACTTAACTAAATCATGACGACCATATCTCTTATATATGTGTTTGTGTAAATGTACCTGTCTGTTTTTTGTTCATGTTTCTATTAGCATCTTGTCAACCAACCAATCAGCGACCGTCCCCTACCCGCAGTAGCAATAATACCCACATGGCTACAAAACAAGACCACGTGACTGTCCAAGTCGAGAACCTCACGCGGAATGTCAATGCCGATCACTTGCGCGAGATCTTTGGCAAGTTTGGCCTCGTCGTTGACGTCGACATGGCCAAACCACGAGGAAAAGCCCGTGCACTCGTGATTTTAGCCACGCTGAAAGACGCCGAGAGCGCCAAGGACCATCTGCACGAGGGCTGGCTGGACGGGAACAAGCTGCACGTGCTGCTGCCTCAAGACACGCCAAAAGTCGACGGAGCTCCTCGTGCCAATGGCTCCCGCACGGTCACGCGCTCGTCTGTGTCGCCGCCTAGTCGCAATCGACGGGGCGGACGATTCAATCGATCGCCGTCGCTAGTTGCACGTGGACGCCCACGTTCTCCACTACGAGCAGGAGCTCGCGGTCGACGCACGGCGTCGCCGTTTCGAGGCCGCAGTCGGAGCTTGACCAATGCTAATCGACGGGGAAAACGCTCGCGCTCCCCGGCGTTTTTGCGTCGACGAGGGGCGTCGCCGTTTCGCAGTGGTCGACGCAGCAGTCCCGTGCCAGTAGCGAGAGGAGGGGGACGACGTCGACGCTCGCCAAGTCCGTTCCGACGTCGTCGAAGTTTGAGTCGCAGTCGCAGTCGCAGTCGGAGCTTTAGCAGGAGTCGCAGTCGAACGCGTGGACGCAGTCGCAGTCGGACGCCCAGTCGCAGCAGAAGCCGTGGCCGAAGCTTCAGCAGCCGAAGTCGCAGCTCGAGTCGTGGACGAAGACGTCGAAGCTCAAGTCGGAGCCGCAGCAGCCGTAGCAGCCGCAGCTAGAGGCAGTCGCACAAGGTGAATGCAAGAGGTGAGCATAGTAGTTGTCGTGATTGGTGGTGGTAACGGCGTGCACGAGGTTGCTGTTGTTGTGGGTTGAATGACGGTGCACGTGCGTGTAGTTTGAAGACAGACGATCATGCTGCTGGAAAGTCCTGCTAGCTGCGCTCAAGACTAATAATGATACGGTGTTTCAACGACGTTGAGCTTCAAGCAACTAAATCCATTTCCTTACATGTGTGACAGTGCACTGCGTCCCTTGTGACGACGACTACGAGGCGAGCACAGCGAAGTGGTGCTATGGCCGCGACTCATAGCAAACGCGTCGTCGCTGGACATGGCGCGGTTTTCAAACCCTCGCATCCGTCGAGTGGTTGATGGACGGTAGAAACTGCTCGTGCCACCACCGTCATTCATCGTCGCACTTTCTCGCACGCCAGTCAACCTGTCAGCTGGGAGCTGGCTGCGTCCACCTTGACCAGCAGCTGTCCCGATTGAAAAGAACTGGCCACGACCTTGGCCATGGCGTGCACCGCGAAAGATATTGCCGACCGATTGTCGACGTGAAGGAGACGCATCGGTGACTGGCAACAGGCCCGCACTTTCCTCAGCAGGTTGATCCCCTCCGTCCAAATCCATTGGAAGACGCTGGAAAGCCAACGAGCCACGACTCGCGTGACGCTCAAAGATCGAGCTCGTCTTTTTCGGGTCCTGAGCAAACCTGTCCGTTGACATGAACGACTCGACCATGACACTCTCGGCATCGTAGCTGAACGCGCTGCCTCTTGTCACCGACCGGCGACTTCCAATCCGACTAATAAGCGGACGCGGAGCCAGCACGACAGCAGGAGCAATTGGCTTCGTTACCGTCACGTCCCGCATGCTGGCAGTTAATAAAGAGCCTGCTGCAAAACGGCCAGCCTCGCCACCCATGGCATCCTCGGGAATCCTTTCTGCTGGCGGGAACGTCAGCAACTGGTCAGCGATATGTGTCAGACCATATGCGTTCACCTCCTGTGCCAAGTGCTTGTACGATGGCTTGAACATTCGCATATATCCCTTCCACATGAAGTCGCGCGACAAGGAAGCGACGACAAGCAGCGGGACCACCAGCCAAAACGCATCCACGCGGAAGGTATTGGCAAAAACGCCATTCCAATAGGACGAGCTCACTGATTCACCGTACGAGATAAAAGCTGCTGTGCCGATCCAGAGCATGAACGACGTGATGTAGATGGCAATATGAATTGGCCACCACATTTGCTGGTGCAAACACAACTTGAGCGTCACCACAATCAAAACGATCGTGAACGAAGTGCTTCCATACACCCACATCGTTGGCGTGTCACCTCTGGTCACCAAGTAGCGCATCCCGTGCACCACGCCAAAGCAAATGATGAGCGACTCCCACACGCACGAGGATATCCAACCCCACACGACTTTGGTATTGAACCTCGTGTTTTCTTGGCCAATGCGATAGAGCAGCGGGTAATTCACGGCCAAGCACGCTGGCACATCTTGTTCAAACGTACTCACCAGGATGATTGGCAACGCCGTAAAGAGCAGATTGTATCCCTGCAGTCCCCACTCAAGAAAGAACTTCTGCCCGGAGTAGCCCGTGTAAATCATGTACCAGAACTGGGTCAAGTTCAGGATCACATTCTTGTAGAAAATGTACAAGATCAACTTGCCCATGCGCACATAGTTCCAGCGTCCGTGAACAAGCAGCAGACGTGCCAGAAATCGGAATTGCGCAATGGCATAGTCCGATGAATTGGCAGCCTGCATCCCCTCCTGACCGGAAATACCAACACCAACGTGCGCCGCTTGAATCATCGACACATCATTTGCACCATCCCCAATGGCCAACGTTCGCATTCCCGGGTTGTTTTCACGCACTAGCCGCACGAGCTGTGCCTTCTGGGCAGGAGAAACGCGACAAGCAATCACTGCCACGCACTTCTCGGCCACCTTCAAAAACAGCTCAGGGCACCCTTCGAGCGCCAGCTCTAGCGTTTCACCATCAATCACCAGAGCCAAATCCTGCTGAGGTCGCTCGGCCATACTTTCAATGCGAGTCAACCTTTTGTGCTGGTTGCGGAGCGAAACAGAGCCTCGTTGTGCCTCTGAAAACGACGCGAAAGCACCCAGTGGCCCAACTGGGGATGATGCACATGTCTCCTCATTGTCCTCCTGTCGAGCATACTCTTCCAGCTCATCCATGATACTAGCCAAGTCAGTGTGTGTATCTGCCGAAATAACGACCCGTTCAATGTCAGAAGCCAGAAGACGACACGCAAAGCCAATGTTGATCGCCGTCTCCTCCTTGTCACCAGTTAGCATCCAGATCTTGATCGATGCTTGCCGCAGCTTGAAGATAGTATCAGGAACTTCAGCCTGCAGTCGATCTTCAATGGCAGTGGCGCCTAAAATGTCCAGGTTCACCTCGATCTCCTCCATGAGCCGGTCAATGTCATTGTCCTCCCCGTTGCGACGCAGATCAATCTGACGCATATCATTAATTGCGGTGCGATAGCGGATGACCCACGATGCAAAAAAAGTGGGGTCAACCTCAGTGGACCCGATCACCAGTGTTCGCAACCCCTCCGACGCAAATTGTTCCATGTGTTGGAGCGTCAGAGCACGTGTCTGCTTTACAGCTGGGTCATCTGTTGGCCTCAGGCGCTCATACATAACAGTGTCAGCGCCCTTGCAAAGTAGCTTTAGATCTCCTGTAGGTCCTTTCAAAATGACAGACATGCGTTTCCGCGTACTGTTAAACTCCAGAACCTCCAGGATATCGTATGCCCCCACGGAATGATCAGGAACCGGCTGGTTGCATGCCATCTCGTCCGGGTTCTCAATGCAGCAAAAATACTCCACCATCGCTTTACCAGGAGCACGTGCGACAAATTTGTATCCAAAACAAGCTGCTGCAGCAACCAGCGCTTGCTCATCAGGCGACGAAGCACTCAAGCGCAAACTATTGTCAGGAGCTTTTTCCGGCATGACCGTGTGGCACACAGCCAAGTGCTCAAAGAACGCGCCAATGGACTTTGCTTGCTCACTGCTCTTCTGCGCAAACGCATCAAATAATGAATCGTCTTGATAGTTGACAAACGGCGCCTTCACCACGCGGTTCGATGCCACGTTATTGACGTCCGGTGTGGTCGGATCAATGCGGTCTTTTTTTGCTGGCGCCGCACAGCTACCACCGGGGGTCACAGCATAGAACGACGACATGAGTGGCACCTCTTCTTGCTGCCGCTTCCTCGCTGCAATGCCCACCTCAGTCTCCCCCAGTCCATAGGCCACTCCATTGATCGAGCACTTGCGAAACTCCATGACATTACACGTCAATGTACCCGTCTTGTCCGAAAAGATATAGTCAATCTGACCCAGCTCTTCATTCAACGACATCGTGCGTACTTGGCACGGGGTATCCGTCTCTTCATGGTACATCTCCA
>JH598312.1:69951-80705 GCA_000173235.2 Hyaloperonospora arabidopsidis Emoy2
TGTGACAGGATGTATACGATGTGGAACATATAGCGATTCAGAGACATCGAGAATCGCTGGCCTGGGTTAGCCTTCTCTTGATGAACCGATCCAAGTCATGGGTTTGAACGAAGCCGGGCATAATCGGAGGAAGTGTCATTGTCACCTCAATGACAATGAATGAACGAATTCAGCAGCAAAAAGTAGTACAGCACCATGATAAAAAATGTCCCCACCGGAGATTTCACAGCCGTCGAGTTGCGGTCGTACAAATACCACGCGCCTTCCTCTGCATCTTCGTCCAAGTTTTTTGCATTCCAAACCGTCGACAACGTCGCTCCTGCAAGACAAAGAGCGACCATCAAGACACAAATGTACAGAATCTGCTTATTCAGTCGACGTTCCATGTTGCTCCATTTCATCGGCTCGGATGACGACGCCATCATGATCTTCGTGTCCGGTCCTGTATTCACCACAAGACCGTAAATGTACTCGGTATTCCGCAACGTCGAGCCTCGAAGGACCACAGAATTGGTCGTAATTACCTCTTTTTTGCCATTTTCCAGTGCTAACGAGCCACTGAATCTATGGATCGAATTATTCGGCATTTCACACACAATTGTGCCCTTCAACTCCCCAATTGCTGCATCTTTTAGTAACGTCGTATACGTCGCCTCCAGTCCCTGTCGGAGCTTCAAATTGGTCTCGCCATCCAGCGATTTCGTCTCAACGTAACAAATGCCAGCCGGATGGTCCAAATCTGGTTCACAAGCTCCTAAAATCACCAAATCCGCAGGCACCGGGTCCCGATTCGCCACTTTAACCACGTCGCCGACTTGTAGTAGCTGCCATTTAGTCCGTTCAAATTCACGGGTTTCCATATTAAAGCGGTCGCACGGGAGATTATTGGCCACTCGATCGGCTTGGTGCCGTTTATAGTCTTCCATACAGGCGAATAACATGTCAATTATGACAATTATCGACAAGGCTGGCAGCGAGGCTGGAAAGCCACCGGTATTCGAAATCGGTTGGATCGTCTGCATGATGGAAATCACGAGGAAATAGGCGTTCGCGAGTTTACTAAATTCGTAAAACAAGAGTTTCGGCACGAAATTAAACACGGTGAAGCGACTGGTGATGACCAGATTTGAACAGTAGCCTAAAGTTGCGTTAGCAGAGGGGGCGTTGAGGTACACATAGCGGTACAGGTCGGTCAAGGTGTTCTGAAGGTCGTCCGAGTCCACCCCCTCGACTACGGACGTCTGCTCCGAGACAGATACCCCACCACTTATACCAACAACATCATCATCATCGTCGTTATTGTTGTTGGGATTGGCACTATTATTGCCACTGTCACTGTCCTGGACGTAATCGTCGACCGCGTTACTGCCCAAGATGCTGTCGGTCTCTTCATGGTCAACAGCAAGCTGCGACTGGTCGGATGTGCCCTGAAGTAGCGCGTAGGAAGACGTGGGCGAAGCGCCCCCATCTACTGGCGACTGCGGCATCAAATGCCGTCAATGTCGCACGTGGGTGGTTGGCAAATGGCTCGGAGAAAGCTGAGACGTTGTATGCGACGACGACAACGGCGACTGACTGATTCGACTATAGTATACAGCTGATACTTGTAAAATGTATGGGAATGATCGATCGGCTGATAAAGGATGTAGGGATGGGTGGGTACTTAAAAAGCAGAGAAAAAAACGACCAGATGAGACGTCGTGTCGTTGTTGCACGAAGGGTGCGCAAGTGAAAGAAAAAGGGAGAGAGGAGTGAGAAGCGACAGGATTAGATTTAGAGCTGTTTTAGTTTTAGTACCGCTAGATGGCGATACAGTAGACGAGTTGATTTTTGGGGGGTAAGGAGGCTGGAATAGACATGTCAATAATAGAGGGAGAGAGAGGAGGAGGGCAGAAATGGGACTGCTCAGATGGGGCGGAGACCGGACGTTGAAGGAGGAAAGGGCTGGAGCTTACGAACATGCGTGGAATTAGCGTTTGAGCTAATGGATGAAGTGCCGTTGGGGAGCTCGTTGAATTGGGTACATTATTGTAGTCTCTTCTTTTCGTCCCCTTTTGATGGACCCAAAATGACGGAGCCTGGGCGTTTCAGCCGATCGATGCAATTAGGACCAACGGTTTTTAGGGTGATCGTTATGTTCCTAGATGGTATGAGCTGGACGTGGTACTTCGCCGATGCTCTGATTAGTCAAATTTGATACAGCACGCCATTGGGAACAATATATGATGCTACAAGAGGATCAAGTCATAGTGTGGTATTAAGACCGTCTCATGGCAACGAAGTGGTGACTGAGTGCCGAGGCAATTAGGACGTGTAATCTTTTTAAAATCGAGTAGGTACGTAGCAAGTGAGAGTGTCAGGTACAATAATAAGGCACATGGCACGTTGACAGAGACACTAGAAGGTCTCGTTTCGGGTAAAGTTATGTGGCTGCTTGCATTGTTGCAACCCTTTTACCCATTTTTGTGTTCAGGGCAAGCGATGTACGCATGTACCACGAGAAGGATAAGGTTCGTGTGCGCGAGATTGAGCCAGTTTCATCGAAAGAAATGTATCGCCTTTCCTATGAAGCGCTTCGCAGAATGAGACAAGTTAGGCAATCACTTGTCTGCTGTGTCAATATGGCGAGAGATGACCTACTACTGCGTTAGTCATCATACGTGGGAGTAGTTCATTGACCTTAGTACAGGACCGATAGGGTAGGTTAAGGCGGCACCACTGCAAAAGCAGTGAACATTTCGTCAGACTGATCTGAGAAATATACTTTTGATATATGCTATACTTTCTTGCAGTTTGCTCAGCTCACATGCGGAGCAAAATATCAAATGAATCCTATAGGCTATGAGAGGCGCTGCAGTGTCTTCCAACTCAAAACACAAGTCATCCTTCTATCTTTATGCCGTCAGCTCTCGAGGTTTGTATCCAGCGTAGCCACATCTCAGATCAATGCAAGTAGCATCAGCACCATATTTCAGCACTATATTGGACGTGACAACCTCTGTGCGGCTAACGAGTTTGCTTAATTCGAACTAGACCTGAACGAATATCATGCAGATACGCGACTAGGCCGTGTAAAGTTTATTCATGAGGTCCAATTCACTACATAAATACACCCACCATATACTGCTGCCATCATTCAGGTCGAAGCAATCCGGGAGAGTTCATTTTAACTCGGCCGAATTTAACAGTATGAGCTTCATGAGATCAATGAAACAAAACAAGAGGGCGACAAGTAATACTTCACCCACTACACGTGCTTCTACATCGAAAATTGATCTTCAGGCATGCGAAACGTCGGCGAAACCAAATGATTATTAAGTACCTGTAAGAGCATTGCAAACCACCGCCAGAACATTGTTATACACATTATAAAGCTACGGCACCAAATAACCTACAGTTGGGTAGTCGACTCACTGTCTTACAACGTTACAATGACCAAAAGGATGGCTCAACCCGTCATTGCAATAGTATGCCGATTTCGAAGCCTTAACAAATTTGTCTTGACTTTGTAGTGTCACTCGTAAGCTGATGAGAAGGCTGTGTCTTTGGTTGCAATACAAGCCGGTGTGTACCACAGGGCAAGAATGGGCAACCAATTACAACAAATTGTTTTGGCTGGAGACCTAGTCTCCAGGGAGCCCGCACCGTGCCTAAGTTGAGACTGGATTTACCAATTTGATTACATACATTTGTACGTCTACCGTAGATGTTGCGGAGCTATACAGCTCCTTAAGTCAAAGGAAGACTTAGTGCTCAAAGAGCGATATTAGTTCTAAATAACTAGACTCTATGGGTCAACAAGCGTAAAGCTTAAGGTCCCTGTTCCAGGGGACCGAACGATTCAGTGAATCTACAGCACTTAGTGCTCAAGAGTAGCTGCCTCAGGGAGGTGTTGCTAACTCTTAACGGTCAACGATCAGAGACGCCTCGTAAGGCACGTGTCTTAGACAAGGTCAAAAGGGGAACTGAACTTAATTTACGTTTAACTCTATAGAATATCTTAATCCTAATATTACCTAATCTAGGCACTCATGTCCTAAATTAATATCTTTTAAGATCTTTCCTATCTCGTGGCTGACACCCGTCAGCCCCTATAAACCGATAAGATATTCTATATCCTTCCAGTGGGATACCATCCCGTGTGTCTAAAACACAGTGTACCGAGTACCCTATGATGTGTAACCTCTTTACAGTGGAAGTAGCATCTTTGTAGCATATGCAGCAAAGAACAAGGTAGCATTCCGCGAGTATAGATACATCTTCATTGGGTGCATTTGAGGACACTGCGCCGGAATGGCTTCGTCGTGACGTTATGCGAGGTGTAGAGATGTAAGAACTTGAGCGGTCTACTTCTTCTATAGCCAAAATACCTGTTCATTCGTGAGTGATGTGCATGTGACTTGTGTTTAAATAGGGTATATATATACTCCTATGTTGCATCGTTTGGTTAGTATGATGCTGTCGATTCTTGCTACGTTAAGTATAACGACGAGCTGCATAATTTATGAAGTAGGTGTTGTGCGTTGCAGGCAATAACGTTATGTTTTCTTGCTCTTCTTTATATATACACCAAGTTACCCGAAAAACAGTACGTTGCTTGTGCCACTATGTATGTAAGACGCAATGTTACATAAGTTGAAGTGGTTGTAACGCTGAGTCTTTGTGGCCTTCGGACTCCGTATCTACAATGACTAGCTACCATCCATGGAAACAAAATCATGGAATCTGTATCGCCTAAGCATCAATTTTAAGGATTCATGTACCGCCGTAATGCCGCAGCGCGTACTGGAAGTAATCCGCCCAGTTTAATCTGAATACAGCCGTGCTATAGCAATGAGCTAACACCGTCACGATGGATGAATGATTCTGTGCATCAATCTGGCAATATCATGCGAGCGTTACACTATGACATCACATCCCGTGCAAATGTGGATATACACCTGCTGGAGACTATCCATTAATGTAATGCCATTTTCTTACTCCAAAAACCCGCTCGATGAGGTGTATATATCTGCATCTGCAATCGAAATGGCTTGAAATATGCTTTTCATCATCTCTTACCTTCTATCCATAACGTTTGATTCTATATTCGTCCGACAAGAAGGCGAAAGGCCCACTGCACAAGAGTTCAAACATCTGCACATTTCGCGCGTTTACATGCATCAGTTATGTCAGCATGACATGTCAAATTAACGACTGCGAGGGGTTAAGTGCTTATCGAAATGTTTAAAGAACGACCGTTACTCCAATGTAACTCGGAGCATTGAGTGGAAGAACATCCTTAGATTAATTGAAGGATGTCGTAAAGAGGACATTTTCGATGTATTGAAGGTTGCATGTATTCTTGGGACACACACTGACCTGCGATATGTAAATAATGACGTGGCCGCTTCAAGATCTCCTGATGATATACGTCATATTCAACCGTAAGCATACTTGCGACTGACTCAATTCTTAGCACACACACGACGATCACAGCACATCAATTTGTTACCGTGCATGCATCACACGGTACTAACCTATGCCTCTGACACCAAATTAACACCTAGTATTTGCAACAGGTGTACGTATACGAAACGGAGACGGAAGATCTTCAACCGCAAATTTCTTCCTGATGCTATGCAAGTTCATCAGTGAGGCAATGGCTATTACCATACATACTAATGAGTACAGGAATGACGAAACGAATAGGACATCTCGTGATGTAGCCAGAAACCTAGCGTACATTGAGTTCGCGTCTGTACTTCGATTCTGTAAAACTATAAAACATGCATACCAGAGCAGTCAATAGCATGGTGTGATAAAACCGTGGTGGCTGCTTAATCCATACGTAAAACTCGACTATATGTCTATCAGCATGTATACAGGGTAGCTCATTCATATTAAATTACGATAGGCATTGCTGACTTGCTTTGCAGTTCGTAGCTCAGATCAGCACTCGCGAAGATTACAGACGACGCACACACAATCATCTGTACCAGCACTTCTCGAAACCTACCCAGAGATGTAAGTCTTGGCTTACGGTCTCCGAATAAATAAAACTATCACTGGATCATTATAGAACCAACAATGCGTGCACGCAAAATTAGTAGCGAGATAATAGGCTGAGTTCCTAGACTTTGTGTATTTATTGATAATGTTAGTTTGCATCGTAGCCGGATAATGCTTTGCAAGGAAAATGCACGGTCTTGTCGAGGTTTGTGCAAGCTGCGCCATGAACAGCGAGTTAGCGCATAAAATGTAATCATTGTAATTCGTAGCATGTTTACGCAGTGCAAGTTGCGATATTAGGAGTCACGCTGGTATCATCAGCTTTAACCTTTTATTGGAGACTGCTGTTTGACTGTAAGCAAAGACCTCTCTTCGATAGCACCGTTCATATGCATTCGCCTTGGCAAATAGGTTGAATTCAAAGTCCGACTCACATATGGAGCGGAAAAAAGTAGACGATGCGGAATGAGTCAGCTCAAGTCATAGAAATATTCCTTTTTTAGGGAATGGCTCCAGTAAGAACCTTATCCTACTACCCTGGAGTCTCTCTAAGAAATGATACTGTTCCAACTGATAACCTACCGTAAAAAGATAAACGCCGATCCGATCCCAGTGCTATCAGTTTAGGTAGACTACTGCAACATGGTATTGCTCCCGCCGGACCAAATTGTCTGTGTTGCTAAAGCTCAGTTGGCGTTTAAAGATAAAGGGTCGCCCAGCGTAGCCTCTGGGCGAGGTTGTTTGGTATGATAGCGCTTATACACTCAGCCAGGGTTGTATCCGACTCTATTACCCGATTCGACCTAATATTCAGTATGAATCGAGACAGCTACAAGTCTGATCGAGTCCATGTACAAAGCTTCCTCCTGTAGCAGATCAATTTATCTCAAACTTTAATCGATGTCGATCAAAGGTCACTGTCTGGATCACATTGTAGGCATGTCAAATTAAATAGATTGACTAACCAAAACGTAGTCTGTTTATGAATGCAGTCTAGACCCTTTTGCCAAGAGAGTCGGTGTGGGAGACGGGTAGCTAGCTACTTGAAGCTTTGGAAGGGGCCGCGACCGGAACTTGTCGCAAAAACGGGATTGTCATATTCAGTCTCGGCAACGATGGGATACAGGTCGCATAAGAGCCAGTCACAGAGGAGTCTGACTACGAAGCAACTCTTCTTCTTACTCGGATACAGATGATCTCGCCGGGAAAAGACTCGGCGGGTGCGGTATGTGGAAAGAGACATCCCGGTAGCTTGTCAAGATCTGATCGAAATCAGTATCTACCGAGGCAGAGAATGTCCGCGGTGTCATTTTTCAACACCTCAGCACACCTTTACGGCCGACTTGTAGTGGGAAGTGTAGTTCTCTTTGAAAATGGACACAGTTGAAGATACTGAATTACAAAGTTCCATGAATGACCAAGGCGGGTTGCGAATGAACCGAGCTCGCGGCTCATGTACGTAGCTTTAATGATGATGTCTATACAGCTTTTCGAAGTGCCTTTTTCGTTCGAGATTGTCTCTTCCTACGTCCAAAGTCCACAAGTGTACATGTCGTGCTCACGCCTTTTTACGAAGGCTCCAACCGAACGACTTGGCTTAACGCTCGTCATACATTCAAGATCGTCGTCTTATCTAGGCAACCAGAGTACCATAGGAGATATGCAACCAACAACGTATGATGCGATCGCAATAAGAAGCATACAACGGCTACTTCATCCAATGTCTAGCACCATGCGACACGTTTGTCTCGCATCAACTGCATCACTCAGTCTGTCATCATCGGGCGTTGTTTGGTAAGTAATCCCTTAAAATCATAGTCGCTGCTCGGCTGTACAGCTTGCACAGTATCATCGCACTCAATAAGCTTTGTCCATTGCGTGGTGTACAACCAAGTTGACTTAGTAGGAGATATGCTTTTTAAGTGATGATGGTAAGGTGATCCATCCAAGCGTATATTCTTCTCAGTAAGCATTGCATTGGGAGTTAGGATCGGCATTCTACTTAAAGGATCGAGAAACTTTTATTATTCTCAGCATGTCGCTGGACAATAGATAAAAGCTCGAAGTGTCGACACAAGAATAGTCCGTAAGTATTACAGCCTAGTTGTATGCTTTCTCAAAGCGCCTTCCAGTGCGCTTAGCGGCACTTTAATCATCAGTCTTTGTGGTGAAATGTCCATGTGCAGCGCAGACACTTACAGAGATCTGCTTGGTCTTAGCAATAACTGTAAGGAAAAGTCGATCATTCCGGTATTGTGCCTAGCATGACGTCAGTATTGAAATTTATGTACCAGCACCATGGTTGTCTATTTAAAGAGTAGCTGATAGTTTGTATTGGATACGTCTTTCCATTCTAATGTGTGCCATTATTTCTAGCGCTCCAACACTGTCATTCTAAGAAGCTAGTAAGAGGCATTTAGGACAAGTGATCACTCATTATACGAAGAAAAGCACTTTGCTAGAACACACTCACTCTGCTAGAGCAAGCATTCGACTCTCCTTTCCATAATTCAGTACATTTTAAATGATCATCCGCCTCGGTCAGATCCATTCGCCGACAGGCTGCATAATGAAACACCCTCGACGATTGCACATCATATCTCATAGCAATAATTGCACATCATATCTCATAGCTTTTATTAGCAGTAGTCCTTTAACAATCGTAATCTTGACGATGCCAAGCAGGAAGAAAGACATCGACAAGCACAACGGAGACAAACTGACTACAATTAGCTTTGATTCAGCTGCTCATAACGGGTCATTGCCACAATAGCTCCACAATTGTTGCATCCGCACCCATGACCTTAATATATTGACCTCATACGCGTTACTAGTCCACCACCATATTACGCTCCACCTTGTCATTCGTTACAAAGAAATTACGACGCTTTTTACATGCAATCGAGCGTACAATCTTAGTGTCTGGGTAATATTGAGGTATTACTTGTACTTGCCGATTATATGGAACGTCAAGTCTAGTTTATCCCGCTGCACCTTGCAATCTACATGTGTGTGTATGTATGTCTGTATGTATGTTTCTTTTCATGTAAACAGTACCAATAATTTACGCCAATAGCACGTATTTCCCTGAACCTCATCGCGTCTTCATTTAACCTCTCATCGTTTATATACGAGCATCAACAGTTCCATTCACACCAACGCACTTCATAAAGCTCTTCAGTAAGTATCCAGATTGTAACCACCCACCACATCCTCGTGTAACCAGCCCCACCATGTACCCCACTCGCGCTTTCAGCTTTTTTTTCCACGACCCCAAAAAAAAGCTTCACACGTCATGGACCCCCCTGAGCAATTGCACGCGCTCGTGCTGGAGCTGTCGTCGCCAGAGCAGCGCGAGAGCGCGCTACTGGAGCTCAGTAAGAAGCGCGAGGAGTTTTCCGAGCTCGCGCCGATCCTGTGGCACTCGATTGGCACCGTGGCCGCCCTTTTGCAAGAGATCGTGGCGATTTACCCACTTTTGTCACCGCCGCAGTTGACAGCGCACGCTTCGAACCGTGTGTGTAATGCACTGGCTCTTTTACAGTGTGTCGCGTCGCATGCGGAAACGCGCACGCACTTTTTAAATGGTACGTGTGAAAACGAATAAAAGCAAAAGTGAGGGGCAGAAAAGCAACCACGCGACTTGTGACGGGGTTCGATTTTTTGTGGAAGAAAAGTGTTTTTTGTTTGTTTGTGGGGTTTAGTTGCTAATTTTTTGTTTGTTTCGATTTGATTTGATCGTTTTCATAGCGCACATTCCGTTGTATTTGTACCCATTTCTAAACACCGTGAGCAAGAATCGACCGTTCGAGTATTTGCGACTCACAAGTCTCGGCGTGATTGGTGCACTGGTCAAGGTACTGGATAAAGGATAATTCATGAACGTTTAGAGAGTGGTATAATGTTGTCGCTGTTTGTCGTTTTTTGTGTCGGTATTATCAGATCGATGACTCGGACGTAATTAATTTCTTACTGCAGACAGAGATTATCCCACTCTGTCTCCGTATCATGGAAGCGGGGAGTGAATTATCCAAGACCGTGGCGACTTTTATTGTGCAAAAGATCTTGCTGGACGATATGGGGCTCACGTACATTTGCCACACGCCCGAGCGTTTCTACGCCGTCGGTACAGTACTGAGTAAAATGGTGGCGACTCTGGTCGAGACGCCAGCTCCACGACTGCTGAAGCACATTATTCGCTGCTACCTGAGACTTTCGGATAATCCACGGTACGAAGTGTGATGTTGCAATAAAATGGTCGTGCGAGTAAGTAACTAATGACGAGGATATGACGTATCATGTGACCTCTTGTCTCACGTTGCAGTGCTAAAGAAGCTCTTCGACAGTGTCTACCGGAAGCTCTGCGTAATCACACGTTTGACGAGGCTTTGAAGGAAGATGCCACGACAAGTCGCTGGTTGGCTCAACTGCTGTACAACATTACCACGGATGCCAATGTGGGCGCTACCGGAGGGGTACAGGAACCACGTCTCTTCACTTAAAGTGCTGGGTTGGGTCGGGTTGTCAGTGCAGCAACCTCGATGGAAGTAGCAAGCACGAGCAGCAACAAAAACCAGACATGATACACACATACTTTCAGGAGTGATACACACATACTTTCAAGAGCATGGCCAACATTTTTATACCTGAAGACATCCCTCAAAAACAGCGTGTGTCATATGTGCTTCCTTCGAGTCAATTAGCTGCTTCCGACCTTGGCTGCGCTAATGGAGACAGGAGGCGCTTGATGATGGGAATCCACC
>JH598312.1:88869-101618 GCA_000173235.2 Hyaloperonospora arabidopsidis Emoy2
GTGGTGGATTCGCGAGATAATCGTAATTTTTGAGAGCTTTGGTGATTTTTTTCTATTGTATGGCCTTTCGGCGTGCACGTTTCCTTCTTCTCTGAGGGTACGACAACACTCTCTGGTATAATAATCTCTAGCGGACTTGGTCGATCGTTGCGGTGATAAATAGGGCCCTTGTACTTGTACTGCCTTGCTGTATGCGTGTATTGGATGTGAGGTCGCAAGATACTTACTTGGAAGACCTTCTTAGGTCAGATGCATGCTAAAAATAATGAACCCGCTCACGGCAAGATTATGCTTTGCGATGTTGCTCGTGGTGCTCAAGCTAGTTCTGATATGTTTATACTGTCTCATCTCGATGAATGTTATCCTGCTGACGCTATAGCGTGATTTGTTGCTAAAATCATATTTGTATGATCCAGCTCACGTTGAGCTAACGCATTGTACCACGGGTCGATACCCTACCGTATGAAACGAGTATAAACACTACTTCTCTGGCGCGAAACGGTATACCTTCTTATTGATAGCGTAGACGACATGAACTATTGGCTATGTTGTTTATACGGTGGCATGATGGACCAGCCGAGGCTGGTGAAGGATGCGTGAGATTTGTGTTTGCTCATCAACGAGTTAGTGCTCGACACGTCATGTTATGTTGTGGCTTATCTTACTGCCAAAAATGCTACTTGACCAGTGTCTTGCTAACGTCACGCGCTCTGAGTTTGACTAAACAACATATCGTTGGTTCAGACCCACCCGATACCAACAAAATTTCGGATAAGCGTACAAACCGAAAACAGATCACGACATTTTTGTCTTGCGAAGACATTTGTGAGAGACACCGGAAAAATCGCAAAAGAAAGCGACGTGGTGTAGCTTGCATCATTAATGAGCCCTTTGTCGACGAGCTCACTCGCTAACAAATGCATAATTTATATGTAGTCACATCTTGTGTCTCATCATATGTTTACGCCGCTTATTGAACCTATACTTCAATTCCTGACTAAAGATGTGACCCATGTGCATACGCTGTGCTTACAATCAAGAGATATGAAACGTCAGTCTTTTCTTGCGGAAAATTTAGGAAGGGATCAGGTGCAATTTGTGTTTTTCAGATGCCCATTGATAATATTGACAGACTTTGAATGTTCATTCTAGCGCGCACCATATATATCGTCATGTTGGTCAGCGTTGTACGCACAGTTTAACAAATGCCAATATATCAAGGTCTTTCGTCTTGAATCTTCACTTGGAGTGGTCTTGGCCCGCATCGCCAAATAAGGTGTATCAGGAGTAGGATTTACGCTTACCATTCCTAACATATGCGCCATAGCATACTGCTGCATCTATTTTATTACCAATGAATTTGGGAGTCACCATTTTCTTGCATTGATTCATACATGATCACATCAAGAAGACCGGAAGAGAATCAAACGTTTAAGTGTCATTATCGCATCAAGAAGAACATAAGGTAAGCAAACGTTCGAGTGCAAATGACCGATATACTTGTGCCGCTGACCCTCAGCTAGGTCATTCATATAGAAGGCATATCATTTGACAGGCACTTTCCCTTCGTCTATGTTTGGCAAAGTTACCGACGTATCAGACCGTCACAGCACATGCCTTTTTCAACCACTTTCAATCTGAAGCCAATCGCTACTCCTGATGCTTCAAGGCATCTAGTCATGTCCCGCGTTGTATAAATGATATCATGTGCTACCATTGAAATCAAAGTATTCGGCAAAGACACTGTAGGTCTGCGGCATGGCTGTGAATGGTATAGTGCCAGGAAGGTGCTTCGCGAACCCATTTGGACACGATGTCTCTCATGATGCTGGAGCGGATAAGTCTGATAGGCATCAACGATCGATTCGAGAGTCGAGGCAAGTTGCAAGAAGCTTGCAGTAAAACGATCAAACAAGCTCAAGTATGAGGGTGGACAATACTGTTGATCCACACAATGTACAGGCTGGAGAGGGTCGACATCACACGTATGCTGGATCTTCAGTGAGTAGATATGTCCTAACCGCTTTGATACTACAACAATAATTATTTGCACAGACCCTACGTATGTTTAATTACTGTCACCACCCAGACCACAAGCAGGTACAGCGTGATTTTTTTCCGATATATGTAATGGTGAGCTACTACTGGTACCAAATTTATTGCCTTAAACAGTAAAATACGAAAATAGTGATCGACAAATCATACCCCACGATCGCGTTGCAACATTGTCGAACTGGTTTCTTGTCTGAACCTATCTATACTGGTTAAAAGCGGCGTAAGATCGTTAGGATGTCCTTTACGCAACAAGCTGTAAAGCCTACACGATACGAGGGCGATAGCTCATTTCGTACTACATTTATTGGATTTCAAAGTATCGTACAAACATACTACTGTAATGTATCAACCAATGCTCGTACTGAAATTACCACTTACTTGCTTTGGAGCTCGCATAAAACTATGTATCTTTGATCAGACGTCAGACTCATAAGGTGCATGGCATCTAAATGCGACCCGTGATCGAGTTGCAGTCAAATTTGGGCCAAACAATCTCAGCAAACTTCGAGCAGGTTATAGAATTCGAATGTTCGTTAAGGGGGCCCATTCTTGGGGTTACTACCGTGGAGTGGCGTAAGCAGGACCACGACGCCGTTACGGCTCAACACAACAACTTAGTGCACATTTTGTATACATTCACGTATTTCGTCATAACCAGCGTTAAGTTCGTAGACAGTCACGGGCACAATGGGGGGGGGCTAAACAAATGAACAGTGCGGCATAATAGACTAGCTGAGGCTAAGCAAGAACTTCTCGACCAGTATGATTCCGGACGAGAGAATGGGTAACTTTGTCCGACTATGAGGCCACTGATGATGATTACGCCCTAGGTGGGGACGCTATTGGTGTTAGGAAGCGCCTCACTTTGAGGAAGAGGGTGGAAGAGACTAGCGAGAAAGAAGTGGAGTAGACGCAACGATAGGAAAAGCTGTAAATCCAGGTGAAAAGCAACGACCTGTACGTTCCTTGAGAAATTCAAAGCGCACAAGTGCCAGCTTCTACATAAGGCAAGACGGACAGCTGTTAAGACCATGAAGCTGACCACGTTTGTAGTGTTCGTGGTCTTAGTCAAAAGCGGCAACGTAGACGACAAGCAGGAGGATAGGTGATGACGATAGGAATGATGATGAGGCAAGGCAGCATTGAACACGGGTGGAACGACTTGTAAAGACTTCCGGACGTAACTACTTGCCTCGAGCAGCATCACCACAAAGCCGTTCAGAAGAGTGATAGCGCCGTACAGTCGGCGCGTCATTATATTGTACTTATTTGAATTCGTCAGGTTTATAATGGGGAGAAGCGGCAGCCGGACCGCGTATTGACAGCAGCAACCAACAATAGCAAAGGTGCGTACCGTGCACTCAGCACGTGGGTACTTGTTACGCGTTCGGGTTCATCTCCTGGTTCACATCGTGGAGCACAACAAAACTTCATGCAAGACGAGGACTTGCGCGAGAAGATCGACATTCGCCTTCAGGAATAAAGTTTGAGGTCCACACGTATACTCCGAAAATCACATTATGGAAAAAGATTTGCTTAGCCTTGATGGAGGATCATCTATAAAATTGTCCAAGTGCACCACAAAACGCTGGACGATCAATGCGTTTACAGGTTGCAGGAACCAGATGAAGGAGTCGATATAAAGGGGTATGAGCGAGGCGACGACGTTCTATTTGTATATTGCTGAGAGATCCTCGCGAAATCGACCGATAACAAAAAGGGGATGCAAACCTTCTCCAGTGATTGCTCGGACGTCAGCTGGCTCGAACCTTTAGCATTAGATAACCCTATGATATGCTTCACTCCCGACGGATCCATCTTTCACGAGTACGATGATCAAGGGAAGCAGTGGCACGAAGCAGGAGATTAGCCTTTGTAGGAAAGGTGAGCAGGTATGGCTTTCCATGTATGCAACTTTTTTGCTTGTATGTGGCTGTCTTACGCTGGTCAATGGGATAACTGTCATTGACAACTTTGGCCTCTGTAACCTTGAAGCCTGTCAAAAACCATGACGATTACTGGACGCGGGTATTTTGGTGAGGCAGGCTGTCGTAAAGCAGTCCCTACTTTCGAACGTCCTTTCATTAATGCTCTAGCGATTTTTGCTTAAATAATGCCTCATGACACGCTGCGTTTGAGGATGACGCATTATGGGAAATGAAAAATGAACTTAGGCTGCAGCGGCAAGCAATGGAACAGTGCATTTAACCAAGTGTATAAAACATATGCTTCCAACTCTGCCGCTTCTCCTTGGAAAGCTGATTGATCTATAGTTCGTCGTAGACAAGCGCGGGCTATGGTAAAGTATCCTCCCACTCGAATGCAGAGCCACAAAAATGAACCACTACAGAAAGGAAGAGGCATACTGAGACTAAAACATAATGACAAGACAGCCTTACTGACAAACCCAATGCTGTGTGAAAGTAGCTTTTTGCAGAACGCGGACGCTTGATCATTATTACCCCAGATCCACTGCGAAGTTAACAACACGGAGGACTTTTTGGCGACAATTGCGCAGTGGACACAGATAAACTGCGACTACACGTATGCAGGGCTATGCATTGCACTACCACTTTATCGCTCATTTTCTGCATTAGGAGATCTGCAGGAACGTGTGACGTGACAGTAGGTGCACGTATGAGTTTGGACTGGGCTTTACGGTAAAGCGAAAGAGGTGGCAGCGGAAATATCGTTCTTATCGACGGACTGCGCACTTATAAGCATTAACTGGGTTATATAGAATTATATCAGATCTTCTAATCCTAATGGTCAAGAAGACTTTAAACCTTCAAACACCCCTTTAATTCCTAACAATCAAAATCGAGCCGTCGTAGCCGACTCGGACATATGGCATCAATTTTGGCCGGCATTATTATCGTATAAAGATATTGACAAACGGGTTCGTAACCATTTGCATTACGTGAAGTACTGATATCTGGACGAGCTTTTTGTGCTAAATGCGGAATTTTAACAGACAGAGACATTGTGATAGAGCTGGCTAGAATTTCTTGTAGCCTGTGATCGATGAATTGAGTAAGCTAGGGACCTTGCCAGAACAATACGGAAGCCCAAGTGACACCTTTTCGTGATGTATGTGCAGGTGGATTCAGTCAATCGGGCTGGCCCCGCGACCAGACGCGAATTGGCGTGCATGTGTACCCATTTGCCACGCGTTATGGATCCGTGAGCGAGGCATGTTTATCTCCGCTTTGACAATTTTTTCGGATTAATTTACTCACTGCAGCTGCAGTGACAGAAACAAAGTACACATCCTTGAGGTATGACCTTCTACCTGAAGTCGACGGAAGCAATATGTGTATCATAAGCTACAACGATGTGTCCTACTTTGAACAAGCGTTGCAATAATATGTTTCTTTTTGTCAATCACCTCCAACAGATCATTAATCAAGACCTCGTCATCAATGTAGAATAGTTTTTGTCATTACTGCGAATGACATCATCCGACAAAATATCTCCAGCCCGTTTTTCTAGCAGCTGTTTGGCGCAGTCAACAACAGTTGATACCGGTTATGGTGACATAAGCTGCGACTGTTACGTGCCCAACCTGTAGTTTCATACAAACACGCGTTACCACCATATTACACTGACGTGTTGAGATGAAGCCGTGACCGAGCGTAAATAGACATCGTCCTCGGTGCAGAACATGCCGGTTGTGCACCATATCCATCACACTGTGTTTCCACTTATTGCTGTAGCATGAAGAAACCTGGGTATATTTGCCGATAATGTGAGCTGGCACATTAGTAAGTCGATAAAGCCGTACCAGTCAGATATTGCCGTACCAGTCAGATATTGCCGCTAACCTTAAGCCTTCAAGAATAAATGAAATGACTTGAGTGCATAACCTGATGGTGACGCTATATCATTGTCAAATGAACGCGAATAGCTGAAAGTTGCATGTTGAATCAATTGAGTCAACAAGTCGCATATTGAGTGCGCGATGAATAAGTATGCTCATTTCGTCAATAACGCATTTAAGAATTATACAATGGTAATGTACTCGCTGATATAACAAGATACGCGTGATTCTCCATAGATTCTGCCAGCATGCATTCTGTTTTGATTGCCCATATAACTGTGGTAATTCGACGGGCTCTCTCACGACGGATGCATTAACAATCAGTTTAATGACGATCACAGGCATCAAACCAAATATTGCAATGCCATTGCCATCGGGCATTTTGATAGCTACTAGAAGCTGTAATGTCTGGATAGTTTGCATCGTGTACATGTATTAATTGTAGTGATGGTAAGACTGGATAGATGTATTGCGAGTGCAGGGAAGCTTGACCAAGCTGGTGGTATTAAGTACCGCTCCTTTGCCACATGGATAATTGGCGCACATACAAGTGCGTTTTTTCATGGACTCACCAAACTACTTACAGTAACGTGGTCTATCTGCTTGTGAGGGTGGAGGGAAGTCGGTTTATTTTGTCACAGGCTAGGTAATAATATTGAGCTTTACTTCCAGTGCAGCCAATATACGAGGAAAATCGTTGGTGTAATGAAGCTACCATTCCTCTTTTTTAAACAGATGCAATTGATTCTCATGCGTGACCAATCTTTCTACCAGCGCTACGCAGTCTATTCTTTCACTTGAGGCTTTGATGAGTCTTTATGCGCATTACCTACCGTCATAAGCAAGGGTGACGATACGTCGTCGAAACAAAATTCGGGATAGACTGCCTTGCCACGATATCACGCTCCTTGTTGCAAGCAAAAACATCGAATGTATTTCACATAAGTAAGGCGAATACATGCAGGTAGAAAGTATAATTACGACAAGTGTCCGCATTTTAATGCTGGAGGAATCGGAGCGATGAAGGTCATATGTACACGAGATCAAACCCAATGCTGTGTGAAAGTAGCTTTTTGCAGAACGCGGACGCTTGATCATTATTACCCCAGATCCACTGCGAAGTTAACAACACGGAGGACTTTTTGGCGACAATTGCGCAGTGGACACGAGATAAACTGTGACTACACGTATGCAGGGCTATGCATTGCACTACCACTTTATCGCTCATTTTCTGCATTAGGAGATCTGCAGGAACGTGTGACGTGACAGTAGGTGCACGTATGGGGGTAGAACGTATAATTACGACAAGTGTCCGCATTATAATGCTGGAGGAATCGGAGCGATGAAGGTCATATGTACACGAGATGGTGACTTATCTAAAAGAGCTATTTTCGGTTTGCACTGTAAGACTCCTCTCTCCAAATTTACTGTACGTAGTCCCGAGCTTTTGTGCAGTTTAATGTATCGTTGAGAGAATGGAGCTACCATCAGGATCCATTAATATATTCGAGGCCAAATCGGTATTTCGTGCTTTTTGGTAGAGGTGTCGTGATGTTGCTGTTCGACGATCATTCACACGAATTCAGCCTCCCATTATCTTGACACCATTCCTTACTAAAAGCAACGAGCTTTGACCGGCTTCTACATCTATTCACGGCACCCACCCCGAATACATTCGTTTTTAAAATATGTATCAATGTCCGGTTCTATCATTTAATGACTATGCGGCTAGGCCTTTTGCGGAGCTCCTCTTTTACAATTACTCCACGTGTAAATGACTTCTTCAGTGCAAAGTGTCAGCAAGTGTCTGAAAACGTTCTGTAAAAAACCATAGCAAGGTAAACACAACATCAGGTCTCCAGGCTAACTTTTATTGGTAGCGTGTAGGATTTGAAGCAAGCAGTGACTGAGTGGATGATACAAGATACATCTTTTTCGATTGAACAGCTGCACCATAAAGTACGTACGCTTGATGGCTTGTCATACCGAGTTGAAATAGAATCTGGCAGATTGCTGAAACCCTTTTCCGGACTGTGATCAGTCGTTAATGCCTTCTATATCAATCAAGCTTTTGCCCATGGCCTCAGACCGGTTTCAGTCAAGCATGACGTAGTTTGTAACGAATGCGAATATAGCAATCACGTACACCATACCGGACATCGATTTATACCAGTCACATGTCTGCCCAGAGAACCACGTTTTCATGTAGAAATCCTGCTTGACAATGCTCTTGCCATACTGACGCAAAAACTACGTAGATGTATTCGGGAAATGTCAAGTTCCCCCTCGTTAAGAGAAAAAAGATTTCTTCCGATGGGAGTCCATCTTATTGTAAGTATAACAATGCCGCGATAGCAATGAAAATCAATCCACCATCAGAAAAAGTACTGTTAATGTGGGCTACTCTGTACCTGCGAGGCTGTTGATAAGGCGGAGACAACCATATATGTGTTACCGCTAATCGCGCGAGACGTCATGTACCTATCCCTTCTCGATGACATATTAGCTCTTCTACCTGCAACTTGGGAGTCTTTCGATCGTTCGGTTGTCTGTGCTGAGTTCTGTAACACTGGAAGTCTGGGTGTGTCAGAACAATAATAGAAATAATTTGCCAAGATGGTCACCGGCGCGGAACTGCTGCTACATTTTTAACCACGTAAGGATCTGCGGTTGACAAGCGCTGATAGCGACGACCTGCATGTAGAAACATGCACGTGTCAGCGTCACACGGATGTTAAATCGTTACCCTCGGGCTCATGCTAAATGTTGATCTGAAACCAAGCAAAGATAAACTAAACAACTGCACTGAGAAGGTCGATCCATACGACTTGCTTTAGTCTTATTCAATGAATGTAAGAAATAAGCACGAGCTTGATGCATAAGTTTGCAGGCTAAATAAACGGACACTCGACTAATTGCGAAGCAACGTTATACATTTCTTTTCATCAAATGAAGATTACGAAGCTAGGGGCATGCCCAACGACGCGAAATATAGCTGCTCTAATTAGCGTATTGCTTCTGAAGATGCTTTGCGTGGATGACACATACCTGGGGCCAAAGACCTTTAAAACCTAATTTATGCAAGCTAAGAATGGTATATGAACTTACCTTACTGGTGCTGGTCAGAATCATACACGCCGTGCCTACACCTTAGCTTATGTCAATTTTATATTCCGACGACATACGCGTCAGGTGCTACAGCGCGTTTTGTCAAGACTTGAATTTCTAACTAAGCTATGCCCAGTGAAGCGAGCCTTCGTGTGCGGAAAGTGAGATCAGATTCACGATTGTTATGTATTGTTATTTGTCTTATGCAGGTAATGACGGATAACTTACTAAGGTGCGGGCAAGTCTGTATCCTTCTGCTGCTCGTCCCAATACTCTTTATACTTTTTAAGAACCAGCTCGTCGGCCTTCGTAAAAGGAGACCTGGTTGGACGTGCTTTTTTGAAATCAGCATTGATCACGTCGGGAGCGTATCCCAATTTCGCCCAGGTATGAAACAACTGGACCTCCAGTCCCTTAAATTCGTGGGCTTATCTGTTTACCTTTGTAAATCAGTACTGAAGCATGGCGGTTTCTAAACACCGACAACAACTCACTGATGACTTCTGATGACGTCTTATAAAGTCCGTCGACACAGAAAATGATATATCAAATCAAGGTGCCCAAGGTTTTGGTCGCCAAAACATTTATCTCCTGTGACGAGGGCCTCAGCAAGCCAACAGCGACTTTGACCGCCACTTTATCTGCTGTCCATTCCTTGAATAGAGACGTTTGCATCTCCAGTACCGAGGTCTATTCTTTATGTCGAGATTCGCATACGCAACGGAAGAATTGCTTTGCTTCCCCTAGCAACGCAATTCTTCCGTTGTGTGAGCAAACTCGCAGAAGAATTGCTTTGCTTCCCCTAGCAACGTCAGCGTCGTGCCTTTATTCGTGTTGTATCTCAAGAGGTACGTCTTCAGATACGCAAGGTCCAGAGTCGTACCAGGAAGTTTGAGAGAGCTGTGCATCGACTTGAATGAATCGGCTGCACTGAATACCGCCTCGATGACATCTTTAAGATCAAGTTCACCATGTCTCATGCTCTAACTTATGGCCTTTTGTTTCGCTTCCTTATCCATCTGAAATGCTCGAGCCGCGTCAACATAGTCGCTTTGTCCAGCTTTTGCTACGCTTAGCATAATAGCGTGCTCCTGTACCTTTGTCAGCAATTCTCCGGGATGCTTGTGTAGAGACGCGAGGTAATTCAAAAGAGCAGCCCGGTCAATGGCTCTTTTCGAGTCCAGGTCACGGCGGGAGAGGCCGCGTAGGTTTGCATCATGTTTATACGTTGTTTTTAACAGTTCGTTTAATGCACATTTTACTTTGGTCCAAATCGGCGCAGCTGCTCTCTCTTCGCCAGTCGTAAGTCCTTGTGTCTTTAACATCTCCTTGGCAGGGACGTCATCATGACTGCCGTCAGGGGGTGAACACTGACCGGGGAGTCAACTGTCGTCATCGTGGGGCTTGATGTTCCCGAAGAGCTCGCGTTGTGTGTTAGGATTGCGGTGGAAGTCACGAGTGCGATAGCGTAGACACGCACCATCAGTTAATGTCGATGTTGGTCGGAAAGGAATTGAGCAAAGTTCGATGTGACCGAAGAGCAGCATCTATGGACCTTTCCTGTAAAGGGGTCACGCGTCTGTTGGTATAATCGTTTATTTGTTGTGTTGTGTACATAAGGATTGATGTATCCTGTACAAACTATCTCAACGAATTTGTATTGCGTTATCGGTAAAAATCTCCTTAATCAATCAGGGATCCCGAGTCTAACCGTAAAGGTTGTAATAAGTACGAAGTTATTATGTACTGACGTGTCAGCCGTCTATTAGTTTAAAACTAGTATTTTTAGTAATTAGTATAACCTTTGGAGAAGACTCGACTAAGGTCTATTATCGTTATTTAATGATAAATGTAGAACAAAAATAAACTATTGCGAGCCCGAATGGTGAAGCTATGAGTGACTGTGCAAAATGAATACCGAACTTTTAAAATTAACTTTCTCTTTGTGTGTGTCTGTCGGTGTGTGTCTATGTAAATACCGCTAGGAGTACCTTAAGCGTCGTACTAAGTGCGATTTAGTCTGTCACCTACTATATGTGAATAACGCTAGATGTACCCTACACGTCGTACGAAGTTCGATTTAGTCTGTACCCTCCTTTCTATGTGTCTGTGGATAACGCTAGGTGTACCTCACACGTCGTACTAAGTGCGATGTAGCCTGTCCCCTCCTTTGTATATGTCTGCAAATAATCGCTAGGTGTGCCTTACACGTCATACTAAGTGCGATGCAGCATTTATTCCCATTTCATTACTCAATAGGCATTATTGCGAGCTCGAAGGGTGAAGCTATTAGTGAGTGGGCGCAGGGTTGAATGCCGAACTTTTAAATCGTACTTATCTATGTGTGTCTGTGTGTGTGTCTGTAAATAATGCGGCTAGGTGTACCTATTAAGTGCGATCTAGTCTGTCCCCCTTATGGGTATATAGGCATATCCGAAGTCACTCTTTGGCTAGGTCACTATTGTAGTGCACGCTTGTGATTGGCTAAGAATCGATCAAAGCTGGATAGGATCACATAAGCAAAGGCTGGATAAGCAAGCGAAGGCTGATTGCGTTGCCCGAGTATACTGTTAAGGGTTAGTACAGACATAAACAGCATCATATTCATTTTTCAGTAGCTGCTGTTGTTGTTGTATAGAGTTTTGCAACTTGATTCAGTTGTCCGGACTGAATTACTTATATCATGGGGCAAGCTCCAGAGCTTGCTCCCCTATCTTCTATAAAATTGATTTAGGGCGGACAGAGGGCTACCAAGCGAATGCTAGACACAAAGGGGCGGCGGAAGTCTAGCACCTTTTGCAAACAGTATATGTGAAGTGGTTTTCATCTTAGGTACTTAATATACTGAGACAGTAAGATGATACGGTCACAGTTTTCTCTTGGTAGCAGATGAAGCTTTCTCAATTTAGTTTCTCTTTATCATTTGTTTATTAGGTTTTGTAAGCCGCACTTTGTTGTTTACGGCGTTACTGAGTAGGATCATCCGCGTTTCTCTTTTTTCACATTCGTCTGTTTAGAAAATCAACAACATCAACGCACAGCTACAATTACACACAATCCACCAACACTCTTATTGATAAACACATCCAAAACCCATTTCCTCGTCGCCAACCCCTAAAATGGATACATGAGTATACAGAACTTGATTTAGTTCTATGGACTGAATTCCTTAACTCAAATAGCAAGCTTCAGAGCTTGAACTTCTATCTTAGATTCTCGAAGTTTACAGTTTTCGTAGTCACGATACATCTGAGTCTTGTAGGCCCCTCCATGCCTTTGTAGTCATCCCCCCATCGATTTTCTCTTAAGTAATTCTGGAAGCTGCACAAAACCTCTCGAACAACCATTACTTTTTGTCATCTCTTCTTATGTACGGTTAAAAATCATGTACGTATTTTCCTTGCTGACATGTCTCTGATACAGTAAATAGGTAATAATGTTAGCTACAGCCTAGACGCAAGGACATAACACATCACCGAGTCGAGCCGGTAAACTGGCCACGACGCTGAGTTTAATCCCTTCGCGGATCGTCTCTTCCATATCAAATTGTGGCCTTAGCTGGTTATCTTAACTGCTCTCTACCAAAGGCCTACCTGCGCAAAGTCAAAAGCCGCAATTGGGGTGGATATGGAAGAGGTGATCCGCGAAGGGATTAAACACGACGTCTTAGTCCGTTTGCAGGCTTGACTCGGTAATGCGTTGAGTGGTACATTAAGCTGATTTTACATTTAGCTTTTTCTTACCACACGAGTATACTATCTACCCC